>JAKOGI010000021.1:1872500-1875000 GCA_029747015.1 Carnegiea gigantea
CTACTCAAAAAGCACTTGAATTCCGCCTCGAGGAAGAAGTCAAAGCACTCCTCCAAGCCAATTTTGATGACAATCCCCTAAAATATTGGGAAAAAGATAAGTCCTTAGCTGACATTCAGCTTAAAGAGGCACATGCTATAGTAAGAGTAAAACCTATGAGGTATAATCAAGCAGATGAAACAGAGTTCAAAATCCAACTCCAAAAGCTTAAAGAAAAGCAACTAGCCTTTAAAAGCACAGAGGAAAATAAAAGTCCTTATAGCAGTCCTGCGTTCATGGTTAATAATCAAAATTGGCTTGGAGGAGTGCTTTGACTTCTTCCTCGAGGTGAAATTCAAGTGCTTTTTGAGTAGTATGCAAAGCTTGAATTAACGTTGCTGGGGTTTTTGACTTTGAATGCCAATTTTTTTTTGTGTTTATAAGGGAACTCACCATGTTGGCTGCGCGGGATAAAAGAAATGTGGGTGCGCATGGTAGGATTCTGAATGATAGGGGAATGAATCTAATGACCACAAGGTGTAAGAAATTTGATCAGGGAATGATCAGAGCTATATTCCTTAAAACGTTTAAGGAAATCAACACCTAATAGAATGTTGTAGGTAGCATCTTTTGGAGCTTGAATGACTACAGTAGGAAGGGGTATAACTTTAGAAATCCCGGCTTGGCTATCAGGAATAGCAATGAATTGACCAAATACAACTTTAGTTAGCTTAGTGATTTGGCCAGAGGCAACCACGACTTGGAGTGCTTTGCGAAGTTCTTTCCAATATCTTTCGGGATAAACTATGGCAGAGGCCATAGTGACATCTGAACATATGTCTATCATGGCATGAAACCATTCAGGCTTGTGAAACCTATAAACAAGTTCAACTTTGATATAGGGGACCCTAATCATGGATACGAATGGCTTGAATAATTGCACCATTGAGCTTAATTGTTAAGACCTTATCGGTGACTGTATAAGTTATCTCGGCTAGGAATCTCATTCCTAATAATAGATCGGCTTTTGTGTCGAAAGGTTCAGGTTCTATGTGAATAATTCTTTCAACTGAGTTGGATAAGATAGGAACATAAGAAACTTTATGTTCAATGACTTTTGGATGCAGGTCTTTTCCAACATAGTTTTGTTGAAGAGAGGGGTTGATCCAGATCAAACCATCGTTCCAGTTGGTAAGGTAGATTTTGGTTACAAGCTGGTATATTGCTTGTCTTGAAGAGGGAAGTCTAAATGACTCATTTCGAGGAAGGGATTTGAGGATTGATCCATCAATAGAATGTCTTCTGGGTATACTTAACCTTCGATCTAAGAGAGGTTTTGGTTGGATGTCCATTTCCTAAGCTGGTTCTATACTGGGAATGAATGACCGTGATACCTGTTGTATCTCACAGACATCAGAAAAGATATCGTCAATTTCGATATTTTTTTTGTCAAGAAATTTGTCTATCATATGAGTGTTACTGAGCATGTAACTTACCATTTTATAGATGGTGAATGATGAAGACTATGTAATAAGTCTGTCCTTTGGAAATTATAACAAAGATTTAGGGCACAGTTTGTGTCTAAATCAGTAATAGGGATACCATATCCTGGATATGTGGTAAATCCTAGGTTCTGGTACATTAAATTTCCTTTTAGGATTCCTATTAAAGCTTCAGCTCTGTTAGCAATGCGGTTATGCATAAGGGTTATCATAATGGGTGTGTCAAGCCCCTTTTGAAAGCTAGCCTTAATATGGATTTGTACGGCACCAAAATGAATATATCCAATTTTGTGTCGGTCCTTTTCTGGTATGCTTCGAATTTTTCGTTTTACCTGGTCAAAGGTAATGAGAGGTAATTCAACCTGTCCAGCTGCAATATCTCCTGGGATGGATTGTTCCTGCACGTTAGTGCCAAAATACTGGATATTCTTTCGTTTGAATATTCCTAAGAAGTTTTTTCGAAAACCTTCATGAGGGTCAAGCTTCATATTTTGCTGCATAATTTTTTGATATTTCTTTTTATCAAATAATACTTCTTTTGAATAAGTACCTGAAGCTTCTGCTTCTTCGTGTTCTTCATGTGCTTCTGTCAGAGTCATCTTCTGATGAGCTACTCAAATCAGTTAGGACGAGGATCTCGTCTTCTGTCTCGATATCTGAAAATAGATCTCTTCGTACCCTGCAATTTGCTCAAACAATTCGTTAGGATATGTTCCTACAAAATTAATATTTTTTGGGCATTCGTTGGCAAAGTGTCCTTTGTCATTGCACTTCCAGCATCTGCAATCCTGTTTCTGCATTTGTTTAGATGTGGGTTTAGTGGCTACATCCTTTTTACTTGTTTTCTTTTTAAAGAATCGTTTTTTCTTTTTGAAACATTTAGAAAAATGTTTAGGGGAACTTTTTATGTTTTTTCCTTTAGCCTTCTTGGCTTTAAACTTTTCCTTTTTAGGCTTGTCGAAAGAACAACCGAATTTACTAGGGAAATACATTTGATCTTTGCATTTCAATTTCTTTTG
>JAKOGI010000021.1:1880000-1920000 GCA_029747015.1 Carnegiea gigantea
GAAAAATATTTATTAGTGCTTATTGGTGAAATACGTTGAATCAAGCTAAATTAAACTGAAACTAGGGGTGAGCAAAAAAAATCAAAACCAAAACACCGAATTGGAAAACCGAAAAACCAGTTTGATTGTTTAAAAATATTTAGTTTGGCTAACCGAATCGAAAAAATTTTGCGACTTCGGTTTCGATTTCGGTTCGGCTATTTGAAATTCGGTTAACCACACGGTTAACTGAAACTAAAACTTGTACTTTTATTTAAAAAATCTAAATTTTATATTGGTCAAGTGTAGATTTTATAATTATTAAAGATCAGACTGAACATACAATAATGTGTAAATTAATATTTGATGTCTTAAATAGTGAAATTAATTTTAAAAGGAGTGAAAATTGAAAATTAACAAATTAAATTAATGGTTAACCATTAAGTAAACTGAAAATTCGGTTAACCGAGGTTTTCGATTCGGTTACGGTTCACATTTTTACCGAACCGAAAAATTCGGTTAACCAAAAGATTCCGTTCGGTTTTCGCGTCACAATTTTTGCGAACCGACTTTCCGGTTAACCGATTTTTTGTTAACCGAATTTTCGGTTTTGATCACCTCTAGCTGAAACATGCTGAATGATTGAAAAAATTATAATTAGGTATTTTCAATAAGTACTTAATAGTGCTGAATTGAGCTAAATTGTGCTGAATAATGCTGAAAATTGTTGAATTGTGCTAGAAGTTGATGAACGCTAACGATACGCATGTATGATAAGCCGAAAAGAATATGCCCAAAGTTAGGTCAGTAAGCATTTTGTGAATCCCATTTTTTTTAAAATTATGATATTTAACTGTTTTGTTCAAATTATGTTAATTTAACTTTTCTATTGAACCCACCCAACTCCAGAGACAGAACAACATCCAAGTACAGAGAATGTCGGGAACGGGGAAGAGGAATGGATCACAATACCCCAACAAGGGAAGAAGCTCCCTAATACCACTGTCAACACCCACACCCCTATATGCAATTCTTTTGCTATGCTAGAGAGAAACTTATATGAAGAGCAAGGAGATAATGGAACATTACAGAATGATGGGAATCTAGACAGTGTAGTGTAGCACAATGCACTGGTGGACCATATGGATAATATTATAAGTTGGACCGTGAGGGGGCTGAATAGCCCCAATAAACAGAAGGATGTCAAGTCCTTTTGCACACGAAATAAAGCTGCCTTGGTTTGTATGATGGAGACAAAGGTCAAAAGCTGCCACTTTACAAAAATAGTGAGAAACTTCCAGGACTGGAAGCATTATGTGAATTATGAGGCACATGATAGAGGGAGAGTATGGATAATGTGGAAGACAACAGAATTTCAAGTCATAGTCATTGACTCTATCATGCAGGCTGTTCATTGTGAGATACTTCACATCTTCACCAATAAAAGATTTGCTCTCACAGCTGTCTATGGCTCAAATGATGAAGATGAGAAACTTACCCTATGGCAATTCTTGATCACCAAGGCCAACACAACATTGCCTTGGCTTATAGTAGGTGATTTTAATCACCTATTGTATACTGATGCCAGAATATGAGGGGCACCCGTAACACTATGGGACACACAAGACTTTCAAGATTGTATACAAACTGCAGGTATCCAGGATATTGCATGGAAGGGCTATCGATATACATGGACAAATAAGCAAGAATGTGCGTAGTGTATCTTTTCAAGAATAGACAGGATTAGGGCAAATGCTCAATGGCTCACTGAGTTCCCCCACTCAGAGGTCATATTCCATCCAGATGATACCTCAGACCACTACCCTGGAGTTTTGAGATTTCTTGAGATGAAAGAACAAGGACGGAAGGCATTCAGATTCTTTGATATGTACCACAGACTCTCAATTTCTCCATATTGTCAGGGATGTCTGGAATAAATCAATTCAAGGAACTAAAATGTTTACCATCTCAAAGAAGCTTGAATTGTTGCAACATTCCCTACGGAAGCTCAACAAAGAAGTGTTTGGTGATGTTCAAGTACAGTATGCTACAACAAGAAATGTATTGACTGACGTTATGATACTTATCCAACGACAACCCCAGAATGAGCAGCTCTACAAGGAGGAGAAGCCAGCAATGGAGAAGGTTCATACGTGGGAGCAAAGGCTAGAAAGCTTTTACAAACAAAAATCGAAGGAGGAGTGGCCGAACCTTGATGACACCAATGGGAAATATTTCCATGCTAAACTCCAGCAGAAACACCATATTAATCGTATTGCATCATATCAAATGGAGGATGGCCAGTGGACATGGGATTATGAAAAGGTAGTAGCACACTTTGTTAACTACTTTGAAGACTTACTGGGAACATCTGTGACTGTACAAGAAAGTGTTAAATGACAACATCATTGCAATGGGGCTATGTCTATCCATCTCACAGCAGGTCAGCCTCATGCAACCCTTTACAGCTGAGGATGTTAAAAGAGCACTCTACTCCATCCCATCACATAAAAGCCCTGGACCTGATGGATTTAATAGTGGTTTTCTCGAAAGCTGCTGGACAATTATAAGAGAGGATGTATGCCAAGCTGTGTTGGATTGTTTCCAAACAGGGAAATTGTTTCAGACATGGAATGGTACTAGGATCTCACTGATACCAAAAATTGAAAACCCAACCACTGCTGCTGATTACAGACCAATCGCATGTTGTAATACTTTGATAGACTTAGATTGGCATTACCCCACGTAGTTCATGCCAACCAGTCTGCATTCATTGAGGGGAGGCTAATAGGCCATAACATCATGATCTGTCAAGATTTAATAAGACTATATCAAAGGAAAAAGGTCTCTTCGAGATGCCTCCTCAAGATTGATCTGAAGAAAGCTTATGACTTCATATCTTGGAGATTCATTGACCATCTATTGAGGAAGCTGAAGTTTCTAGACCCATTTCGGAAATGGATCCTTACCATGGTGTCCACCAGCAACTTTACCTTGAACATGAATGGCTATAATCATGGTTTCTTTCAAGGAGGGAAAGGAATCAGACTAGGTGATCCAGTGTCTCCACTTATTTTTGTTATGGTAATGGAATACTTGACAAGGACCCTCCTGCACACTGCAGCACATAAACCAGTGAAATTCCATCCATTATGTAAGGAGTTGAAGCTCCTCAATTTATGTTTTACAGATGACCTCATGATCTTTTGCAAAGCTCACACACCAACAGTCAAAATCCTATTGGATGGTTTCCAGCACTTCAGTAGGGCCACGGGGTTACAGGCAAACAGGAACAAGTTACAAATAGTCATAGCTGGAGCCCAGGAATAGGTACGTAATGAACTTGCACACTTAACCGGGTTTGGTATGGGTTCTTTCCTAACCAAATATTTAGGAATACCACTATCACCAAGAAGATGGACCAAGGCTGATTGTAATGCAGTAATTGAGAAAATTACAAAACGAATTCAATGTTGGACATCAAGATCCTTGTCATATGCTGGACGACTACAGCTCATTAATTTGGTACTGTTCTCAATGCATACATACTAGTCATCCTTGTTCATACTGCCGAAGGATCTGATAAAGAGCATTGAAGCAATCTGCAGAAACTTCCTTTGGGGGCAAAAAGCTGAATATGTGAAGGCACCACCTGTAGCTTGGGACTTTGTATGCAAACCTAAGAAAGCTGGTGGTTTGGGGATAAGTAATTGTGGCATTTGGAATAATGCAGCAATAGCTAAACACCTTTGGTATATGGCAAACGAGAAGGCATGCCTTTGGGTAAAATGGGCGCATGGAATATATGTAGGAGATCAAAGTATATGGACTGTTGAAAACAAGGAAAATACAGCTTGGTATCGGAGGAAAATCCTCAAAAAAGGGGACAGGATGGCAGCAAGATACACTCATAACCAATGGAGACACTCCCCTAATGGAAGCTACACAATCTCTTCAGGATACAAACGGTTAATGGGGCCAATGACAAATACACCCCTAGCCAGGATTATCTGGTGCAGATACAATGTGCCAAGGCATGCTATATGTCTGTGGAGGCTCACCTTGAGAAGACTACCCACAAAAGATAGGCTATCAAAGATGGGATTGAGCTTGAGAAGTATGGATTGGCAACTATGCTTCTGTACTGAGGAAAACCACCAGCACTTATTCTTTGAATGCTCATATAGTCAAAGTATGTTGCAAAATGTACTCAGCAAGCTGGGATTTCCTACTGGCTTCTGCAGAATGGAAGATATACTAATGGCACCAGCATATTGCCAACTACAGAAAGTATACAAGTAAGTACTATATGCCTGCCTAGCTGCACTAGTATATTGCCAGTGGACAGAGTAGGAACTCTAGACTGCACCACAAGGGACAGCTCTCCCCCCACTTGATTATCAATCAATGTACAAACTTAATTAAGCAAAGGCTAAGGTTCTTGGGGAAAGTGGCGAAAAAGAAGAAAATACAAGACAGACTTTTGAAACTTGGCTCGTACTAGTACTGGTCAAGGAGCTTGTAAATGAGATTCTTACTTTATGTGGTAATCAAATGACTTCCTTCTTACCCCCCCTTAAAAAAAAAAAAACTTTTCTGTTGAAAAAATTGTAGGTTTCGATAGAGGTGGATCAGCAAGACGTGATGCAAAATAAAGGATCCAATAACTTCAAGAGTCCAACAAAAGCAATTAAAAAGTGGGTACGACATGTGAGGAAGGATTTCTACTAAAGGAAGGCTTGATATTCAACAATTTGGAACAGTACGAGAACTTCTATAAATTATGCTCATCATGTTGGATTTAGTGTTTGTAAGTCATCCTGTAAGAAGAACAAATACGGAGTTGAGAAATATAAGTATTTGTTTTGCTCAAGAGAAGGATTCATGAAAAATTCCACAAATGCTCCAGCAAAAGGGAAAGAAAAGGTTCGAAGAAGAAAGTTGATAACAGAGGAGTGTAATGTTTTGGATGCATTTAAGAGGACCGAAGATGGAAAATATTTGTTGTTTAAATTTTATGAAGGTTGCATTTGCTTGCCATCCTTAAAAAGCGTCACATGTTAAAGTCAAACTCAAGAGTTAAAAGTGTGCATATGGTCTTATTTAAGTCTTACACCCGTGCTAATATTGGTTTTAGTAGAGCACACTAGTGTATGAAAGAGCAAGTAGGTGGCTTTGAACATGTTGAATGTTGTAAAACAACTTCGAAATTTTTCCAAAGAGACCTGAAAGCTTATATAAAGAACTCTGACACTCATATATTTGTTGAAAATTTGAAATGAAAAAAAGGAGGTGAATAAGTCATTCTACTATGGATATGAATTGGACAATGAGCAAAGATTCAAACATGTTTTCTAGGCAGATGACATTTCAAGAAAAAAGTATGCGTTGTATAAAGATGTTGTGTCATTTGATACAACATTTGACATAAATAGATATAAGTGATATTTGCTCTTTCACTGGTGTTGATAACCAAGGACATTGTGCGACCTTTGGGGCTGCATTCTTAAAGGATGAAAATAAAAGTCATTTATATGGCTATTTCAAAAGTTCTTAGAAGCAATGGGTGGTCATAAACCAATTTGTCTCATAAATGATTAAGATACTGCAATGAAAACTACGATTCAAAAGGTTTTTGATATATCTACTCACAGGTTTTGTGTATGGCATATCATGAAGAAGTTTTCTAGAAGAGTTCGATGTTCTTTGAATGCTAACCATAATTTCAATTCTCAATTTAAATCATGTGTCTACAATTCTGAAACACCATAGAGTTTGAAACAAATAGGCATGTCACAATTGAGTATTTTGGGTTGGCTAATAATGCTCGGTTGTCATAGATGTTTGCCATTAGGGATGTGTCGATTCCAGCCTACTTTACGAATTTGATTTTGGGAGTTGTGTTAAGAACAACTTCTAGATCTGAAAGTAAGAACATCTTTTTCAGCAACTTTACAAATCCACATCTAGCTCGGTGGACTTCTGGATGCGATTTAAGAGTGCTAAGGCATTGCAAAGCTGTAGTCGTCAGTCAAAAGCAAATAATGAGACAGCTTCTTCATTGCCTTAATTGAAAACAAACCGGGATTTGGAGAGACATGCAGCGAAAATCTACACTTATCCAAGTTTTATAGATTTCAACAAGAGTTATGGGCAACTTTTACGGATTGTGAGATGGATCACAAGAAGGAGATAGAGACAGGTACTTTATAACTATTGCAAATAGTAGTACGAAAGATGACAAGAGACAACAAGGGATTTACAACCCTTCAGATCATGAGGCGCATTGTTCATGTAAAATGTTTGAATGTGAAGGCATTGCTTGTCGTCATATATTGTGTATTTTGATGGCAAAATTGCATGAACTTCCTAGCTACTACATCTTGAATTGATGGAATAAAATGACACGTGGTAAACCAATTTTTGATGTGGATGATTTTATAAGGTTGCTCCCAAATGAATCATGAGGATAAGCTCTTTTCTGAGAATTGAATGGAGTACTTAACTTGCATGGAAGTAGTCGGGAGAGATCCGAAAATAGTTACTGTTACCTTGAATCGAATTCCAAATGTGACAAGGCAGGCGATCAAGTTAAACGGTGGTACAAGTAAAAGCAAGATATAAGAGTTAGAATCTTTTATTGTTTCAAGCGCTTCAGAGCAAATTGAGATTCTTCCTCCTAAACAATCAAACACCAAGGGTGGTAAAAGAATTAAAGGAGGAAAAGAAGAGGTAGAAAAACAACAGAAAAAGACAGTTGGTCGTGCTTGTGGAGAAGAGGGAAATCATTATCGTCGTAATTGTCCCTCCAAAGTTTTCACCTAGACATGGTAATAATCATTTAAGTAAACTTATTGTTTGCAGTGTATTGTTTGTAGTGAATCATAATATTATTGATTACAGGAAGTATTTTCTCATTGGGCTTGTAAGAGCACCTTTCTTAATTGTGGCTGCTAAGCAGCAACATCTATGTGGCAGTAAGCAGTTTCATGTTGTGCGACAGGAAGCGTCTGAGAGGTAGCAACCGTGTAGCAGCAGCATTATGCGTGTTCAGTAGCAACAATTCTACATAATTTAGATGCTATTAGAGCAATGTGAGCATTGTCAACTATGGCTTTTGTTTAGAGACTTCTGATGTATTCCTAACATTTACTTTAATAGGATTTTCAATTATGGGCATTGTTTAAGTTAGTGTTGGCTCTGGATCTTGTAAATTAAATTAGGGGTGAGCAAAAAAAACCGAAACCCAAAAACCGAAAAATCAAACCAAAAAACCGGTTAACCGGTTTGATTTTTTCAAAAAATTCGGTTTAGTTAACCGAACCCAAAAAATTTTGCGGTTTCGGTTTCTATTCGGCCATTTGAAATTCAGTTAACCGCACGGTTAACCGAAACCAAACCTTACACTTTTATTTTTAAAAAAACTAAATTTTATATTGGTCAAGTGTAGATTTCATAACTATTAAAAATAAGACTAAACATAGAATTATGTGTAAATTAACATTTGGTATCTTAAATAGTTAAATTAATTAAAAAAAGGAGTGAAAATTAAAAATTAATAATTTAAATTAACGGTTAACTGGTAATTGAACAAAAAATCCGGTTAACTGAACCGAAAATTTGGTTAATCGAATTTTTCGGTGCGGTTACGGTTCACATTTTTGCCGAACTGAAAGTCGATTAACTGATTTTCGGTTAACCGAAAGTTTCGGTTCGATCGGTTCACAATTTTTACGAACCGACTTTCCGGTTAGCCAGTTTTGATCACCAGTAAATTAAACTGCTACATGATTATGACATTATTTATAATAGTATTGTCTCCAGATCTATGTGTCTTCAAATGTGAGCTCCATTTTATCAAAACGGTAGTATATTTGTACTTGGACTTAGCCAAAGATGCATTCCAATATGTATTCATATATCAACATAGCATTTGGGGCTCGGTCCCCTCTTCTGCACCCCCCAAAAAAAAAAAAAAAAAAAAAACCAACACAGCATTGAATTGCATTTGTTGCATATGTAAGATTTGAACCCACATCTCCGTACACAATAACAGTTGGTCTACCTTTGAGCAGATAAGCTAATGACTGCAAAATCAATAAGGTGTTTTGCTAAGTTGTCTTAAAATGATGTCTCGCGTATTGTTGAGAAAAACTTTTTCCCAATCTCTTAATTGAGCCTCGAAGAACTTGAGACTGTTCAGCCACAAACAACCTCTTAATTGAGCCACAAAGAACTTGAGAGTGTTCATTGCTTGGCAGATTTACCAACAACCCATTTTCAGCTGCAAAGATTCTCAATAATTTAGCCACAAACAATCTCTAAATTGATTCACAAAGAACCAAAGAGTATTCATTGCGTGGCAGACTTCTAGATCTTGGGAGTGAAAACTAAACTTCCATGTCCAGAAGTCAAGCTCAAAATTCATCTAAAGAAGAACAACCTAAGTTCCACGCCAGATTCCTCAAGCCCAAATTCCATGATCATAAAACTCTAACCAACCAAGAAAAAAACCCAAATATCTACAACAAAGTCGAACTGAACATGCCCACATCTCAAATTCCACACAATCTAACCTAAACTTGTACTTGAAATTAGACACAACATAACTCGATGTGATTTTCGAAAAATAGAATCCTAGACTTTGGCATTTGACGTTGTAGCAATTCTCAGCTCTATGAAATTTGATACAAAACAGAGGGCTCGGAAAACCCACGAAATAAATTTACTCAAATTAAAAACTCTAGTTTTATTTTTGCAGAGGAAGCTACATTCAAATGAAATTAAAAACCCTAGATTCGATTCACTCAAAAGGGTTGTAGTATTTTTAAGGAGGAAGATACGATTTTGGAGGAGAAGAACTTACATTCAAACAAGGAGACACACTGGTCCCAGTGGCCTGTTCCGAAAGCACGAATGATTGGAGATTGGAGCAACGGTGAATCGGTAGCGGCGTAGAAGGCCGTGGGGCAAGGTGGTAGATGGTGAAGGACCAGCAGTAGACGGCGAACATATAAACTATGTAAGAGAGGAGGAAGAGAGGATGAACGGGGAAAGAAGACAAAGAAAAGTGAGAGCGTGAACTGAGCACGACCTCGAAGCCCCCCCTACTCACCTACAAACTTCTTTCCCTGTTTTTTCTTTTAATTTTGAAAACCCAGGCCTTTTAAGTCATTGTGTAAGTCGCAGCGTTTCAAACAAGATCTGACAGTGAAGATTATGGGATCCAATCATAAGATGACATCTCATTTTAAGGGGGAGGATCTCGTTAGAACCCTCCCGTGAGATGTACGATGAGAAGTGGAGGGTTGTTTTTCTTTTCCTCAAAATTGATCACCAAATATAGTACTGATGATCACTAAAATTAAAACTAGTTATTATTTATTAAGATTATTAGACCTTGATCCCATGCAACACACGAGCCTTTATTAAATTGGAGTTATTAAATGTATGGTGAAATACTTGTGTTATTATATTCTCTTTTCTTTGACAAAAAATAATCTCCTCATTAACATGCATATATCAATCTTTGCAATATTTTTTTTTTTTTTCATATTTAATTCAAGGGCAAGAAATTGAGAGTCCCATTAAACCAATATTTAACATCTAAATCAACTATACCATCAACTATAACATTCACACTCTTCTTCATAAATGCAACATTAAACACACGTGTGTATGTATGTCATGGTTGAGAGAACCGGACCGGACCGGCCGGTTCAACCAGTTGGACCGGGAACTGATCGCAGCACCGGTCCGAAAGTTCTTTAAAACCGCTTAAACCATCAAATTGGAAAAAACCGGGCTGACTCCGTCAGACCGGCCCACCCGCGATTGGACCAATTGTTTCCAACTTTTTATAAAAACCAGTTTTATATTTTGGGTTATGAAGATTTTGAGCACAACTCAACCCTTCAATAGCATCCTTGGCTTGCCTTTCCCTTCCATGCTTTTTTTTATAAGGCTACCAAGTTTGAGAATTTTCTCAAAATGGCGATGTAAGACTTCCCATTTCTCACAATCTAACAAAACTCATATTTATGTAATGGGGGTATTGTAAGCACCTTCTACTCCATCAATGTGGAACCATAATTAAATTTCTTATTTCTCTTCTTCCTCATTATTTTGTACTTGTAACTTTTTTTATTAGATTTTAGTAATTTATGTTGTTAAATCAAAAAGTATTTTTTTCATCAAATATATAATTTCATGATCTCTTCTTCCACATTATTTTGTAGTTGTTCATTTATTGTAATTTTTATTTCGTTTAATATAATCAATGTATATTTTTTGTTTATCATCAAACTCTTGTAATTTCTATATTCAAGCATGGTTTACCAAATTATTATGTGCATATCAAAAAAATTATGACCCTCTAATTAGTTGTGTTACTAAATTATTATATCTAAATTATTTTTTCCCTTGAAATAATGTCATTTTTGGGGTTGAATTTTTTTTTTGGGAGTGTGAATGCTGATTATAGGTGATAAAAACACACAAAAACCTTGAGTTCTTTTACAAAGCATAACTTTAATTACAAGCCCATGACTTTGTATTGTCTTTGGCTTGCCTTCCATGCTTTTTTATAAGGTTACCAAGTTTGAGAATATGCTGAAATTGGCAATGTGGGACTTCTCAATTCTCATTCTGTAATAGAACCCATATTTATGCAATGAGAGTCTTCTAATCACCTTCTACTCCATCAATGTGGGACCATAAATAAATTTCTCATTTCTCTTCTTCTTCATGATTTTGTACTTGTAACTTTTTTCTATTAAATTTTAGTTAGTAATTTGAAAAAAAAATATATAACAAATATATATAAAAAAATTTCCAGGTTCACCAGGTTGTGCCGGTCTAACCCGGTTTGACGGAAAACTAGGCCAACTGGTCCAAACCCGGTCTAAACGGTCCGACCGATTGAACCATCGACCCACTCGGTCGACCAGATCGATCACCGGGTCGGTTCTCTCAATCTTGGTGTGGGTGTGTGAGAGAGAGACATAGAATGACGAGTAAAAATACATATTATTATTTTTAATGAATGTAAAGCTCAATTACATCAAAAATAAAACTCTCCTGACTATAATTAAGGATACGGTTCGTGATCAACGAACAGGTTTATAATGATCGCTATGGATAGATCAGTTGATCACCAAACATAATTCTGATGATCAATAAATTGAATCTATTGATTATTAACTGATATCCCCCGGACCCTGCGTGAACGCAGGATGCTTGTGCACCGGGCTGCCCTTTTTTTTATTACCTGATATCATAAACAAAAACATATATGATGATTTTTCATGAAAATAAAGTTGAAATTGCAACTAATAAAACTCACCTATTTAGAATTGAGTTCATAGTTTATGATCAACAAATACATTCATCATAGATAGATCAATTGACACCAAATATAATTTTGATGATCCTTAAAACTAGATCTATTAATTACTAAACAATATCGGGAAAAAAAAACTTATATTATGATTTTTGGTTAAAATGAAGGTAACCTTCCCCCCTAAAAAACTCGTCTAACTGCAAATTAAGTATATATTTTATGATCAACAAACATGTAAGTGATACACACGTATCGATGATACATACTATCACAAAATATATGACTCTCATGATCGCCAGCTACCAGAAAATGTATTGATTACTACCTAATATCATACGTAAAAACATACGTTATAAATACAATTTGTGGTGGATATAGTTAGTGACCAATAGTTTTAGTGTAAGTGAACAATAGTTTTAGTTTCAGTAATCATTAATACTCTATTTGGTGATCAATTCAGTGCACTGATCCTACTCATCCTATACAAAGCCTCATCCTACTTGAGTAGTCCCACACACACTCACGGGCGCACACACAGAGAGATATATATACACACACACGCATGCACATGCACACATATGTATCTCTCTCTTTATATATGTGTGTGTACAAGGGGGCGCCGGGGGGGGGGGGGGGGTGTTGTATAGACACCCACACATGATTCATCAACTTGCTCCATCTATAAAATCGGAATTGTTCTATTTGCCGACTGAGATTAAGTTTCGAATTTTATCCAAATTGAGCCTTGCCTGCGACTGAAATGGGGTGGAACCCATACAATACTAAAAACTAAACAAAATCTTTGTCCTTGGGGGGGGGGGGGGTGGTTACCACATATCTTTGGCCTGATCTCACCCTCACTATCTCTCAACTGGCTAGTTTGGCCCTTATTCCTAGCAAAGTGGGGAGAACATGGGCATGCCTTTACCCCAATGGGTACAAAGAGAGTGACATCTCTCCTTGCATTATGTCACACATATGATTATCCCCTAGTGTCCTTTGCAAGATCTGCAGTGCAGTCTACTAGTAGAGCTCTTCTTTTCCAACCAAAGTGACTAGTCGTCTAGCCTTACAAACTGTAAATTTCCGATCAGATGAAATGAACAAAACTAATATGTCTAGATAACAATCTCAAAACTTACTAAATCTAACAAAATTTCACACTGTAAATTTCGGAGCAGCTGAAATGAACAAAGCTTAAGTGTCTAGATAAGGCTCTATTAAGTCCGCGTGGTTCTGTGCGCAGGGAGAGAAATTTGAGCAAAAGGGCATTTTGCCCTTTTGTATGTTAGGCAGTTTTCGGTCCCAGCCTGGGGAAGAGAGAGTGATAGTGAGGAGGAAAGATAAGGAGAGGCAACCATGTAGGTCATGTTTCTAACATCCATTTTGGTACCTTTGTCTGTGATAAGCAAGACAATAAGGGCCACCGAAAATGAGGATTGAGATTAGAATATGATATTTTGCTCAAAGAGATGCACTCACGATGTACGTTAACTATGGGGCAATGAGTTGGGTAGGTTCAGACAACAACTACACTCATCTGATGCTCAGTCTTGTTTAATCAAGCCTCATCTAGAGCTGTTCTATTGGAAAACTTCTCTGAAGGGTTTAAGCATCAACCGTTGTCAGCAATTGTTCGCACTTCGCGAGAACATCTCTTAAGATTGTCTTTCTTTAATAATAGCCCTCAAAACCAGCTTCATTGCAGATGCAGCATTGCAGTGCATGTGCGTGCGTCATCACAAACCCCTCTCCCTCCAACCCCAACACCCCCCCCCAAAAAAAAAAACAAAAAAAACATGAAAAAAGAGCGGGGAACAAGATGAGATCTACTAGTGGGTGCAAACAAGACTTAGAGGCGGGGAAGTTAACTTGACCTCGTGAACTTGGCAAAACATATCCACCCTAAAACTGCATTTTGCGAACACTACTTAGTGTGCACCCTGCTGCAACCGAGGTCTTGCCATCTTAGAGACGTCACGACATATACAGTCTTACCTTACCCTATAAAAGAAGCAATAAGAGAGATGATTCAGTACTGTGTACTGAGACACAGCACAACTAGAAAGAGGACAAGAGAACAGATGAAACAGAACAGCTGGTTTGACCCTCTTTCAGCTACAGAGTTTGCTCTATTGCGCCCTCCTATTTGAGTTAATGCCGTGTAACATTCATGGAAAGTTTTATCTAATTATTCCATCTCTATAAAATGATTACGGCATGTATATACAACTGGACTTGTTAGAGCCTTAGATGAGTAAACAGATCTTCAGAAATAGTCATATGATTGACACAAGGAATATCATGGAAGAAAAGTTCTAGAAGCAGTGACTCCCTCAGATATTTGAGTGCACCCTCATGGTTAACCCTTTACATTCCTACTACCGCCAGGCTTTATTTCTTCCTAACTAGGCCAATTTAACATGAAAAGAGTCCAAAAGAAGCTCATATCCTATGAACTAACATCATCAATGCTTGCTTAGATATGCAAGAAGCATCGTGAATGAAAGGATTTGGACACCAACAGATCCTTGGGAGCATCATAAAATCCAATCCCCGCATAATGTTAACAGTTCAGACCTCTAACCAGAGGGGAACACATGATTCATTATACACAATAAAATGCAGTTAAGAACTTAACAATATGTGACCTGGCTTTCAGAAATGCTGGTATGCATGGCTAAACTTCCAAAGTTCCAACCTAATCAGCATCTGAAAGAAGAACAGTTGAGCCATCAATTGGAAAACCTGAGTATCACAGAAAACACATAGACATGAGCATACAAAGGTTAAAATAACAACCGCATATCATATATTCAGCTGAACTGCCAATTTAAATGATCTATCGCCAATTGTCACTGATTTCAGATGATGCTACGCCTGGCTTACAGTGCTCCTTAACTAGGATATTAGAGACGGGAAGGGAGTTTCTGCAGAAAATCAATAATTCGACAGGTGAAATTTGCTCACCGCATGATGTTTAAAACAGACAATGGGATCACGTCCAAACAAATGGTTTAAGAAACAATATCATATGGGGCATAGTTATTCTATGATGCATGGTACTTCACTGCAAACAATTGCTAAACAAAGAACTACAATTTGCAACTCACAACTAGAGGCATCAGTCACTCACACTAAAAAAGGCTACCACAACATAGTCACATGTGTCTCTGTATATTGCCTTCGGCTTCTGATCCGGGGTTCATCATCTCTGTTTCCTTCGGGTAGGAAAGAAGCAGAAAGGAGTAGCAAATAAAAAACACATAAATCCTTTAATAGGACCTTGACTGATTCAAAAACCAGAAATAAAGAAAAGGCCATTGGACATGTAGGAACTAACTTGTTTGAAATAATCGACGGAACAATATCTTCTCTTCTTCTCCCAATTTGTCAGCCCTGTATTTCTTCAGAACACCATGCTTTAGTGCCTTGCATCCTTCGTCTACGGCTCGTTTTCTGATAATGGATAATGAAACTTTGTCTTGGATATCAAATCCAGAAACCCCCATCACGTCGTCACCTTTCTCAGGACATACAGTCACTGCAGTGTCAACCACTTGAGCTTCAGAAGCCAGTTTGACTTCAGGGCTAGGTTTAACGTCGTCCTTTGGTACTTTATCCTGATCAACAGAGGCATTTCCCCACCATTTGGAAGTGGATCTTGATAAGCCGTTTGATGGAAATCCGAATTTGAATTCATCCAAGCAGGTAGATGTTTCGATTGCTAAACCAGAAGCAAGCGTGTGGTGGGGCCGTAAAGCATAAATGTTCTTGGTTCCTGGCTGCTGTGCAGTACTTTGTGATTTGGACATCTCAGGAGCAGATTTAGGTGTTTTATCCTTAACATGAGAGCCTGGAGAAGAAGATACAGCTGAACCTGCCGTCACATTATTCTTTTGCCTATCAGCTGGAGTGGTTCCTCCGGACTTGCTTTTCTCTTTAGCAGCTTCCTTCTTTATTTCTTCAATGCTCTTTCCAGCTAGATACTTCCGATGTGGCCACCGCTCAAGACCATTTTCATTGCATAATTTCTTCATGGCGCTCGTAGAAATGCCAAGTATGTCAGCTGCTTCCGCGAGGGGCAAAGAGAACAACTTGGAAACATCCTCAAATGAAAGAGACAGGTCCGTATTCGATTTCTGGTTCTGAACTGAACTCATATTTCTATCTCCTGTGCAGGCCAATCTGCAGTTAACACAATAATTATACCGCTCAGTCACAAAACAATAGTGAAATCACTTCGCAGACTTTTCCTAGGAACAGCAATAGAGAATTCAGCAATGTAGTATTCCAATGGTTACAACTAGAAACAAATATCTATTTCTCAAGGTCACAATGCTGAAAAGAAGAAGCAAGGGATCCTGTTCACAAAAAGAACAAACGGTGAACACACATTAATTAGAAGACAGAATAGTGGACTACAAAAAGGTGGGACACTACTATGCCAGAATGCATTGCCTTGGATTAATTTCATGAACCGATGCGCCAACAACCTGAACTCAGCATGCCTTCTTTGTCTACTTGCCGTACGTTGCTGGTTGCTCATTCTACGAGCTAAATGGTCAGGATGAAGTGATGAACAAAGCATACTCCACAAATTTACCCCAATTTTAAAAACTGCATTCTTCCAACACAGGAATAACAATGCTCTCCTTGCTCAGAAAAGAAAAGAATGAAGTTAATATAACGCTTACTAGAAAATAAAGCACTATAATAAGTAGACTATTCTTGTGAGTATATGTGATGTAGGACGCTCTAAGAGCAATTCCTACACCTAGAAAATAACACAAGAATTTCTGAGAACTTAATAATTCAATTCATTCAAGTGTTTATTTCCCCAATGCACGAGGGGGTTTATATAGGAATCAATACAACTGGAAAAGGAATAGAAAATATATCCGAAGATTATGATAAGATTACGATAACTAAAAATAATGTAAGAGATAAAACGATAAGATTTTATCCTAAAAGATAACCTACAAAGATAATAAATTATAAAAATACTGCACATATGCTAATATTAAGATATATCCACATCTTCTTAATTCTCCTTTATCCTTATCCTGTATCATTATCCCTTGGTTGGAAAAAACTCGTCCTCGAGTTTTGTACAGCGGTAGAAAGAAGGAATCCAAGTAAAGAAACAACTTCACTGCACTCTGCAAATGGAAAAACTGTAGAGCTTTCAACTTCTCCAAGAAAAGTAGCAATGCTATCAACGAATGTAGCTTCTTGCTGACTAGAAGTTCATTAGGGATGAACAAATCAATATGCTCACTTTCAAGTCTTGACATCGAATGTAAAGTATTGTCTATGAAAGCACCATCAGGGATTATAAATTCAGCATCAATATGTATACCGACTGCTTGGTCCATCTCGAATTTTCTTTGCATGCGTTCAGATTTTTGAATGTCCATTGAATATTCATGGGGTATAATGAAAGAGTTGTTTGCTATTATCATTGATTCTTCATGCACTTGTATTAGTGGTTGGACATACTCCTCATTAGGTGCCTCAGTAAAAGCATCCACATTGCTATCTAGAATGAACATTCCTTCACTGTGGACTTCATTTGCATATGGTTCACAGTCCCCAACTTGCACTTCTTGATTCACAGAATCGAAGATGCTATTGTTAACATCATTTGCCTCGATATCTAGAAGTTGACGATACTTCATGGCTTGGACATCTGTTTCCATATTTTCATTTTCTAAAGTCTCTTCTTTCTTGTTGTCAATGATAAGTCCCCTGTCATATGCATCATAATAGATTGGATCTGTCTCATGCAAATAAGAAGTCGGTTCTTGCCTGGAAAATCTTAGAGATGAAACCCTATAATCTCCAGTGAGAAGCTTTGAAAGAATCAAAGGAGCTCTAGGAAGTTCATGATCCCACATATATTGAGGAATATAGGGCTTACAACCACAAATGAATTCACTAGCAAAGTAAAGATCTAACTCACAACAACCATCGTAAATCTGGCGACCTTGAAGTTTGCAAAAAGCATGGACAGCACCCTGGTAAGTGTAGAAATTCACTCGAGCATGAAAATCATCTCTTGTTTGAAATCTGGAAATCTTTTCTACATCTCCGTAAGGAGAGAAAACTTGGTACAAAACATTTGTCGTAAGAGAAAGCGCTTTATCATGAATTATCACAAATAAGGCTCGGTGATGTTTTTCACACCAAGTCATGGTTGCAATGGCAGCAATAAGCGCCTTCTAATAGCAGCAACACTGAAAAAGGAACAAAGGGTCGAACAGTAACGACAAAACTGAATTGAGAATTGACGGAGATAGCGATTCAGTGGCAGGGCCAGCAGCTACAAGACATCACGAAGGAGATTCCAGCTGCAGCAAGCTAGAGCTATTTGCTAGCATTGGCCACGAATAGCAATTAGCAACTAGCAATGAGCACCACAGCGACACACTCAAGGCCTGCGGCTGGGAGCGGGCTGGCCAGGCGTTTTCCACCGAGAGGAGGGGCTGGCGGTGGGCGCAAAGCACAACCAATAGGGTTTCGGCCCTCTCTGTCAAGCATCGAAGGCTTAACAGCCTTCAATTTGCAAACAAAATGCCAGTTCGCGACCTAGGGTTTAGCGGGTTGATGAGCCAACAATTGAAGCATGAATTGTTGCAATTTACCCCAATTGTTTTAGGGCTTTTCGATGAAATTTAGTGGGTAATGCAGAAATGAAATCAATTTTGAATGAATCTGAGGGATCGAACGTGAATTTGGGATCTAGGGTTTCGGGTATCTAGGGAAATTCAAGAATCAGGGTTCAAATTTGGGTGCGGTTGGTGGGTGTGTGGTGGTGGTCGACTCAGAGGGTCGACTGCTGGGTGGTGATCGGCCGTCTCTGGGTGGCAAGACCGAAGACAGCAGCCACGGTTTAGGGTTCTGGGTTTGCTATTTTTTTTTTTTTAGGGGGGCTGTATAACGAGAAAGGAAGAAAAAGGAAAAGAAAATACCAAGGTGGCGACAAAGATCGTAGGCTCTGATACCAATTTGATGTAGGACGCTCTAAGAGCAATTCCTACACCTAGAAAATAACACAAGAATTTTTGAGAACTTAATAATTCAATTCATTCAAGTGTCTATTTCCCCAATGCACGAGGGGGTTTATATAGGAATCAATACAACTGGAAAAGGAATAGAAAATATATCCGAAGATTACGATAAGATTACGATAACTAAAAATAATCTAAGAGATAAAACGATAAGATTTTATCCTAAAAGATAACCTACAAAAATAATAAATTATAAAAATACTGCGCATATGCTAATATTAAGATATATCCATATCTTCTTAATTCTCCTTTATCCATATCCTGCATCAATATGGTTGGCTTGCAACAGATAGACACAGATTGATAAGGCTAGGCTGACAGACGAAAATAGTAGAGTATGCCAGCGTTGTGTTAAAGAAGTCACACGGAGTAGATAAGCCAAGTCCAAGTGTGAGCCAGCTTGCAATGCTTAAGAGATTGATGAATTTGATAGAGAGAGAGGAGGAATAAAGAGAGAGAATGAGGCAGAAAGTTACTGTATTATTATCATGAGGAAAGAATGAATCATCATCATATCAGCTCATCCAGAGCTGTACTTACACAATTTGAACAGCACCCTTTCCCGCCTAAAATCAGTTAAAACAAACCTGCAGCAGGACAAAAATATCTACAAAGAATCTAGAATGTAGTTACAACTAATTATTAATTCCAACCCCCTCAAATTGGTGGAGCTCTGAACTTCCAATTTGCTCTGAAAATCATGATGTAAAGCACCATTGAGAGGCTTGGTGAGTATGTCCGCAAGTTGCTGCTTAGTGGTGACATGACTGAGAGAAAAGAGACTAGCCAATAACTTCTCCCTCACAAAGTAACAATCTAGCTCAATATGCTTAGTTCGCTCATGAAATACAGGATTCTTGGCAATGTATATAGGCATATAGCAGCTTGATCATCACATTTAACAGGAATAGGAGATATGTCTTCCACAGTTAGTTCATTAATCTGCTAAGCCAAGCTAGTTCAGACACCAACCTTCTAATACTTCTGTATTCTGCGTCTGCCCAAGAGAGGGAAACTGTGCCCTGCTTTTTAGACTTCCAGGGGATCAAGCTGTTGCCAAGGAAGACTACATAATCTGATCTTCTGGTGTGTGGACAAACTGTCCACTCTGAATCACCATAGACTGCTAAGGAAAAATCTAATCCCAAGATCTGAGTGCCCTTTTACATACCTTAGAACATGCATCAAGGCTTGGAAATGTGGGACTCTAGGTTGCTGCATGAATTGGCTGAGATGCTGGACAAGAAATGCCATGTCTGGCCTAATGTTGGTTAGGAAATTCAATTTCCCGAGAATTCTTCTGTTTAAGGATGGATCATCAAAGAGTTCTCCATCAATTGCACTTAGTTTCTGAGTGCTATCTAAAGGGCACACTACTGGTGTCAAAGTCTTCACAGTCAAACCCCTCCAACAGTTCTCTAGCAAGCTTCCTTTGGGTTAGAATCAGACCTCCCTCTGTTGGGACTTGAGAGGATTTCTAATCCAAGAAAGTAATGGGCTTCTCCAAGGTCTTTGATCTTGAATGCTTGATCCAAGTAGTGTTTGAGAGCTTGGATTTCCATGTCATCATTCCTAGTCAACAAGATATCATCAAAATATACCCCTAAGAACACAACTGAAGTTCGTGTCTTTTTGTAGAACAAGGAACAATCACTAGAAGACTGGCATACAATAAATCAGTCACTTTGGCATACCACTGTTTAAAGGCTTGCTTAAGGCCATAGAGAGATTTTCTTAGCCTGCACCCAGCATTTGGCAAATCCAGGCTGAGCCTTGAGGTAACTTCATGTAAATCTCTTCATGCAAGTCCTCATGAAGGAATGCATTGTTGACATCCAACTGATACCCTTTCTAATGGCCACTGTCATGAGTGTTATGATTGTAGTAAGCTAACCACAGGTGAGAAAGCATCTAGAAAGTATCTGTGTAATCTACCCTGACCTTTTGGGTAAATCCTTTGATTACAAGCCTTGCTTTGAGTCTCTCAAGACTGCCATTTTCTGCTTTGTACTTGATAACCCATTTACAGTCTATGGATAGACTTTCTTTCCTGCTCGTAATGACACCACTTCCCTGGTGTTATTATCAAGTAAGGCTTGCATTCCCTTATCCATAGCTGTCTGCCACCCTGGGTGAGTAGCTGCTTCCAAAAAACTCTTTGGCTCAGCAACGTCATCAACTGTTGTACAGACAGCAACTTCCAAAACTCTATTAGCTTGAACACATAGATTAGTTAGAGTTGAGAAACAAAACCTCTCATCCCCCTGTGTTGAGCTGCAACAAATATAATCTTGTCAATACCTAGGCCTTTTATGGGGTTTTGTAGACCTTCTTTGCTGTGCATGCTGAGAAGGAATAAACTCTTCATTTAATGGTTCTTGAGAAGCTGAACACTCTGGCTCTTGTTCAGCAGTGCACAAGGTATCTTCTTCTTAGAAGGTTGGGAAAAGTGGCTGAAATCCAGGTCCAAAGGACTCATTATTTGAACCAGCCAAAGGGAATATTTCTTTATGGAATATCACATCCCTTGATACATGGAACCTGTGGCTTTCCAAATCCATAGCCTTATATGCTGTCTTCCCAAAGGGGTAGCCCATAAAAAACACAAGGCTTTGCCCTAGGTTGAAATTTATCCCTTCCATGTTTTAGAGTTGCATTGAAACAGAGGCAACCAAAGGCTCTTAGATGGCTATATGAAGGAGTCTTCCCATAAAGAAGTTCATAAGGTGTTTTCCCTTTCAATATCTTAGTTGGCATTCTATTGCCAAATAAGTGGCAGTCAAGACGCTCTCCCCGATACTTTACATATCATGAAGATTGGAAGAGTAGAGCTCTTGAAACCTCTCGGAGATGTTTATGCTTCCTCTCTACAAACACCATTCTGTTCTGGGGTCTGAACGCAGCTAGTTTGATGGGAAATCCCTGTCCTAGCAAAGAAGTCTAGGACCTCATAGCTGTTACTCAACTCCAGAGCATTATCTGATCAGATGGTTTTGACAGTTGGTGCAAATTAAGTCTTTGCCATAGTAACAAAGGACTTAATAATGGAGATTGCTCCACCCTTGGTGACCATAAGGTAAGTCCAAGTGCTCCTACTAAAATCATCCACTATTGTCAAAAAGTATATGTGCACTGTGTCGGTTTTAATGTGATATGGCCCCCATGTGTCCACATGAATCAATTCAAAGATGCATATGGATGAAATATCACTAACATGAAAAGAAAGACTGTGTTGCTTGGCTTTAGGGCAGATTTCACACATAAGCTCCCCCTTAATATCCTGAAACATTGCAAGTTCAGAACTTCAGATACAGTTCTCATTTTGCCATGAGACATGTCTCCTAGTCTCTTCTGCCATGCATCAAAATGTACTAAACTGGCAACCTTACTACAGACATCAGTAATCTCATTGCGACAACTCTTAGACTCAACACAAGCAGAAACTAAATGTTTTTTTGCTCTAACCTGAAGCTTTGTTCCTTATATCTCCCCTTTGTCCAAGATGTATAGACCTTTGAAATCTCTACCAACTACTAGTGGCTTCTTCAAAAAATGGGCCCATAATATGCACTAGTTCTCATTGAACTTGACTAGTTGACTGTGCATTGTAATTGCTCACAAAGTCTTTTGATTGAAAGCAAGTTAATCTTGACGTTAGGAATGAGTAAAACATGCTCCAAAGCTAAGCTTTGAGCTATTCTGAGTTTTCCTCGATGTGTGACCTATTCTTGAGTGCCTTTTGGCAGATCCAATAAGGACAAATCATGCGAACTCATATGTTCACTTGCTCCATTGTCTAATATCCAGGTTTCATGATCTAATGAACAAAAACAATGTACTACATTTAGAGCATAGATTGTACCTCCCATATGAGCAACATAGGCTGTGGCTTCTTTAGTACTTTGCTTTTGTTCATTGCCAGCCGTGAGATCAGTGGCGGAGTCAGGATTCTGAGCAAAAGGGGGCGAGATTGAGAAAATTAAAGGGCACTTCCCCCCCAAAAAAAAAAAAAAACAGAAAAGGTAGAACGAAGAGTCGAACCAGGGACCGTCCACCCAAAACAAGGGGCAACCACCACCCTGCTGTGCACTCCTATGATGTGTATTTATGAATTAATTAATATATATCTATTTTTCTTACTTACAAAAATATCCCACATTTAATTTTTTTTCTCCCAAAAAGCTGGGGGGTCAATTGACCCCCCTTGCCCCAACATCGCTCTACCCATGCGTGAGATTAGTGAAGAATAGCAGTAACTGTTTGGATTGTTCCTGGTTCAGGCCTGGCAACAAGAGACAGACCTCACTTTGTCTCTCATGTTCCCCCATGTATTGTCAGCTACCTTAAGATTCTTATGCCTCCGTCCTTCCCTGCTGGTACTGAGATACCCATGCAACTTGTAGCACTTGTCTATGACATGGTTTGTCATTTTGCAGTGATCACAAAAAAGTTAAAGTTGTGATCTCTTCCCTTCTTGCTTCTTATTTAAATGAAATTTAGCACCATTGGTGTTGACCATAAGGGAAGCACTCACAGTATGGAACTGGCTTCCTGTTCTGACCTGTCTTTGTTTCTACTCCTGAATCAAGAGGGAATAAATCTGGCTCAAAGAGGGCAAGGGTGTCATCATGAGTATGTTCAGGTGTAGACCTCAGCAAGTCCTATCAGCAATTGAATTATTTTTTTGCTCTTGAGCATAACTCTCTAGTTTTGAGTTAACATCACACTCACACTTACTACAGCCACATCTAGGCAGTGCACCAACTGCAATAAACTCATCCCAAACTTTTGTAGCTTTTGAAATATGATGCAATATCCAGATTTCCCTGTGAGATGCACGAAACCACCTTCTGAGCTCAAAACAGCCTAGCCTTATCTGATTGACCATACCTCTCCTCAAGCTCTTTCCACATTTCACTAGCTTTATTACAAAACAACACAATGTCCTTAATAATTTTTATGGAGAGAATTGAGTAACCAAGAGAGTACCATATCATTGCACCTCTGCCAATAAAGAAGCAGTGGTGAATCTGCAGCTGGTTTTGTACAGGAACCATAAATGAAGAAGATCTTCTGTTTTGCTGAGAGTGCAGTCTCAAAATCTTCTCCATTGAACATGTCTGCAACTAAGGACTGACCCGAATGATCCGAAGGATGCAAGAAAAGTGTATCAGCTGGTTCAATCTGAACTTTGTTGCTACCAATCACTGCCATTGCATAAGATTTCATACAAGAAATCGAGATCTAAGAAGAAGAGATGTGAGATGTCTAAATCATTGATGTCAAGCTAGATCAACTGATGATACGAATCAATCGATCGATTGAACAAGAAACAAATTGGAAGAATGATTATTGGCTTGATCAGTTGATGAAAGCAAATCCATCGATCAGAATAGAAGAAACATTAGACATTAGACGAATTTTGATTCAGGATCTCAAAATTCTGCTTTGATACCATGATGAATTTGATAGAGAGAGAGAGAAAGAAAGAGGAAGAGGGAGAGAATGAGGCAGAAAGTTGCCGTATTATTATCATGATGAGAGAATGAATCATCATCATATCAGCTCATCAAGAGCTGTATTTATACAATTTGAACAACACCCTTTCCCGCCTAAAATCAGTTACAACAATCCTACAGCAGGACAAAATATCTAGGAAGAATCTAGAATTTAGTTACAACTAATTCTCAATTCCGACCTTAGTTTAAAAAGGCCAGCTTGAGGCGCGCCTCGGCGTAAGGCTATCGAGTCAGCGCCTCGAAGGGGATGAGGTGCACCTCAAGGATGCGAAACCATATCTTCCTCCTTCTTCTTCTATTTCTTAGCATTGCCTTTACCTTTTTTCTTCTTTTCCTTCCTTGTGAGCTAAAAGGTGAGCTAAACTTGTACCGTAAGTACATGCATTGGGGAACTACAATGATAAAGATAACATATGTTAATGTTATTTGCAATGTTAGTAGTCATATTGATGTCTAATCACATTTTTAATGCATTTATGTTACTTGTTTATGCAAAATATGCTTTGTGAAATATGAAATATTTTTAAAAACTTTTGCATAGAAGTGCGCCTCGCGTCCATGATGCGTGCGCCTTCGCCTCGCGCTTTTTAAAACTAAGATTCCAACAGAGATCTAATGCTGTGAGATTAATCTCATTCATGTATGCAGCAATCATGGTTGTCTTGTGATGATTGTAACAAACAGATGGACCAATTCACTATGTCAACTTTATACTTGGAGGGAAGTAAGGATAAATATAAGCACATGCATCGAGAGACACAAGATGAACCATCTGAGTAACAAAGCCATAGAACCCATGCTGTTAAAACATGAACACTGGAAAGCATACAAAAGACAGAGGAAAGAGGACTATGGCTTTATGTAAGTGAAGAATCTGGAGAGACATATACAAAAGTTCCTGCTACTGATGGATCGGCACGGAACAAGGAATGTGATCCACACCAGACACCCATTGATTACAGGAGTACGCAATTACATGCAAGTTTTTTTCAGTTATGCTTGAGAAACTTAAAGAAGGTGAACCTCTAAAAACTACTCTAGAGAAAGTGTGTACCACAGAACTAATTATTCCAAAGAAAAGAAACGTCTCCCCAACTTAAGTGACGAATCTGAGAGGTTCTAATTCAATAATTGATTGAATAATATGCATTCAACAATTAAACTACAAAGCAGAAACCTGGCTACCAAAAATCTGACATTCATACAAACAATCTGCAGTTGTCATCCATAATTTCAAACAAAACTCCATAATTCCACTCTAAACAAATTCATGGGTAGCAGCAATTAACACTGAGGGGGGAATAAGGGTACGTATTGGGGTTCTTCACTAGATTGTAACATTTTTCCCTTGAATTTGTAATCCCAATTTAAATTCTCTTTCTTTCTTTACGATATGTCCTAACCTTAATTTGAAACGAAGAAGAAGAGATTATTTACAAATCCACAAACAGCTAATCCTCTGAAACCCACGAACATCCCAACATCACAAAACTGAATTCAGAATACTGGAAATTTTCTTTTCTTCGTCTAGATTTCCATTGGCGTGTCTCTCCCAAACAAAACTAAAATCGGGGCTTTTTGGGTTAAAGTAAAATGGGTATTGGAAATTCAGAATTCAGAGGAAGTTTAGAGCTTACCTGATTTTGGATTTGTAGACATTCCAAGGGCTCCCGCTCCTATCGAAACCAGTCTCCCACTGTCTTTTGCCGTGGCTTTCACAAAACCAGAGGCAGTTTGTTTGCTGGTAAAATTTGTTCGTCCTCCCCTCAGTTAATTTCCCTGTATTTTCAAGTCAAAATTCCAATTAGCGAATAGTAGCAACTGCAGTTTTTACTTAGCTTTCAACGGCGATGAATAAGTGACTCTGGAGCCAGTCGTGCCATCTGCCCTGAGAACCAATTTTGCTTGTCCTGTTCCAATTCTTCCTCTTTATTTCTTGTATCTTCATGCTATAGTCAAAATAGGGTCTAGGGTTTTAGTTCCTCAAATAATTTTAGCAATTATAATATAATCCTAAATTTCATCTATATTTTGTGATTACAATCCCAATCAAAAGAGCCTAGAGGTGTAATCGACCTTTAACCACTTCAATTTAGGGGAAAAATTAGTCTTGTAAATAGAAAAGGTCACTTGGATTTGCGTGGAGCTTGTCTCATGGAGTGTGGATCTAGGTCCTTATTGACTGAGTTAACTGGATGATCAAATCAAAAATGAATTTGATAGAGATGTGAGAATAGCTGTTATGAAGATACAATTCCCTTGTGAGGCACCAATGAAGTCTAAAGAATTAAAGGCAGAAGGAAACAAATTTACAAGTCAAAAGTCTTTTATTGCTCCATAAACAAGTATGATAAATCACTTCAACATCTGTGTAGTTATTCCTGGTAACCAGGATGAAGCCAACGTGATGGAGGAATTTGCAATTTCTGTTGACCTGAATATAGCCGCTTGTTGGTTGAAATTGAAAGAATTTAAATTAACCAAAGAACAATGTAATGTGATTTTGAAACTTGATCTATTTAATGTTAAAACTTGATTTCGGAGAGCCTAAGATTCGTTGAACCTGGGCTTAATAGAAGATGCTTGTCAGGACTTCATGTAGCTATTTCATTCGACCCAAACAATGAAGAAATAAAGGATGAATTAAGTAAGGTGGAAGAGACGTGTAAAACATCTTGTGGAAAAGAACCCATAGAAAACAATGGGGTTAGTTGTGAGGATGTCACTAGGATTTGTACTGATGCAATTAACAGGGTAGCATTTGACCCTTTGAAAATACATCATTCTCCTATGCTTGTCGAACCCTCTGCTAGTGGTGCCAACTTTGTGTTTACTGATCCTATTGAGGATCGCAAAAGTAAAAGGAAATCTAGCTAAGGTATGCAAAAAGATGAACCTTTAACAAAGTGGGATTGCTAAGAATCAAATAGCAATGGCGAGGTGACTGCAAAGGAGCGACAAGAACAAGTGATTGCTCGAGAAGAATCAAGTGTGGTATCGAGTGTAAAGCAAAATTTCATGAAAGATAAAGGAAGAGAAGCGGTTAGCCTATGTAATGAATATAACATGGATATGGACGTAGCCAGTACAGACTATAAAATCGACACTTACTACTATGTCATGTAGGAGGGAAAGTGAATTTATTAATCTTTATACATCCCCAATGATCTCGTCTCGTCAACTAGCATCTCTGAGTTGTAGACTTAGTTTTCCAGCTTTCAGGTTGGAAGAAAAAGAGTGGACCGTCAATATCTCTTCGGCTATCGAGAGCAACCTATAGAATGATTGAGTGGGGGAAAAGGACTGAGTTCTTTGACCAACATTCAATGGCATATATGACTATTTGTGTGAGGAGTAATGACTCATCATACCCCGAGAGACATGTCATCGACGATGATCGCGAAGGAAGCCCTACAATCAATACCTTATTCTTTGAAGATAGGCTTATGCAATTATATAAGGCACGCAAAAATAGAAAAATAAATCAAAGTCCAGTACCTTATTCTTTTAAGATAGCCTTATGAAATTATATACAAAATTTATGAATTATATAACCATTAAAATTCAATTAAGATGATATCATGTAATGAACCAAATGCAATAACAGATCTTTGTATAAAAGGAAATGCATTGAATTGTAAGCCATAAACTAAAACATGAAAACTATAACATGAAATTTCTGTAACTTAGAGATATAAAACCTTTGAACTTTGGGTATTCTGCCCAAAGATTGAACTCTATACATTGTAATATAAACCGCGATTTGCTCATCAACTAGCAGATCTCGGTCACATATTGTCTGCTTGGTTCCTCGGCTTACTGGTAGAGTAATGTGACATATGAACTTTGATTTCTTTGCCTACTGGCAGAGCTATGAACTTTGATACCTCTGCCTATTGACAAGACTCTGTAACATATCTTCTTGAGGATGGAACAATGTAACATATAACTTTGATTCTTCTGCCTATTGGTAGAGCTAGGTAATATACGAACTTCAATTTGTGTGTTTGTGGATAGACTTATGTAGCATATGAACTTGAGTCTTCTACCTATTGGCGGAACTATGTAACATATCAACTTTGATTCTTTTACCTATTGGCAGGGTTATGTAGCACATGAACTTTGATTCTTCTGCTTGTTGGCATAATGATGTAATATATGAATTTTGATTCTTTTGCCCAGTGGCAGAACTATGTAACATGTGAACTTTAATTCCTCTGCATGTGGGCAGAACTACGTAACATATGAACTTTGATTCTTCTGCTTGTTGGCAAAGTTATGTAGTATATGAACTTTGATTCGTGTACTTGTTGACAAAAATATGTAACATATGAATTGTGATTCATTTGCTTATTTTTAGAGTATTGTGACATATAAACTTTGGAATATGACTACTGTACTATTTGAGTTAGAAATGTTAACTGATACATTGTAGCGAATTAATCATAGATAATATCATGGTAATGTGTACAACATAAGTGTTATCTATGACACTTCAATTTTTGTTAAAGAATTATCTTTAATTAAGGGTACAAGTAACAATATATCTAGAGAAATAAAATATTTCCTTTTAAGCCACGAACCCTCTTTCCGTAAAACTTCAATATAGGTTATTTGTTCATGAAAAATTACTTTTAAAGCTCTATTCTTGTGCAGTAGGCACCTTCTTAACTTATAAGTCTTTGGGACATCAGTAAGTTATTTAGTAAAATAAGTTTCCTTAGTGAGGTTTGACTTGGCGAAGAACATTCCCTTTGTTCATTGACCCATTTCAATAACTCAAGGAAACTCCAATCCATAATATCACGCATCATTTGTCACTTTATTATGCTATTAGTTCTATATAATCCTCAAAATTGATTAGACTCTAGCATATTTAGTGAAAGCATTAGAGTCTTAATTCTCCTGCTTATTGTCCTTCACTTGGCTCTCTCCAATGTGTAATAAAGCTTTTTACCTCAAGGTAGTTAGTTAGTTTAACACAACTTGAACTAGGTCCATCAAGGCCTTTGCTTTTTTCATGCTTAAAATTCCTACTTTATATTTTATCCGTCAACTCTTCCTCATGAGTACATTTAGTCAAATACACTTGATACTAAGTATATAATGTCTATTAACTCATACGTGAGGACTCTCTTAACCAAGACACCAAGTAATCATGATATTCCTTGAATAAATTTAGTATGTTTGAAGCTCCTTAGACTAACTCCACAAATTAGCCATTAGTTGCGTTGAAACTCAATCAATTAGTTGGGTTGAAACTCAATCAATTAGTTAAGTTTAATCATTTAACACCCTCAAATGCCCCTTGAATGCCAAGCTAGATAATCAAACCTCTTTCTTGATACCTGAACCACTTACTCAGCTGGCTTAAGTATCTTGTTTTAGAACAAAAGAATTTCATTTAGACACTGAAATATTTCACTAAGTAGCATCGTCTTACACACCCAACTCACTCAACTAGCGAGACCTTTCTATTTGACGTAGCTATAACCAAACTTAAAAAGAAGTCAATTCTTCATGCAAATGCCCTCAAACGTGATTTACTCATTCAAGCTATTTGGATGCATCCCAAATTAACTCAACATGATTTATGCTATCATTTTGAACCTTCTCCTAAAATACAATCACAAATCATGAATCATTTAGTTTGCTCCATCAACTAACATTCCACCAAATTAAATCCCTATAGTGCAATTGTTTAATCTCCACTCAATTGGTTCACATATTATTTGTAATCAAAGGCCTTCTAATGACTTTACTCTCACAAAGGGCGTAAACTACCATGTACTTTCAAATTAACCAATATACAAGCTTAGTTCCTCAATAGAGCATGCTTTATTTACATGAATTGATTTCAAATATAATTACCCAAAGAATTTAACTCCATTTGATATTTAAAATAAATTCAAAGCGTGATGGAAAAGGGCATAAACTTGTTACCTTGAGAGGAAGAGATGAGAAATGGAGCAAGAGTGGTTGGTGGTGGCGCCGGAAGATGGCGGCGCGGTGATAAGGGGTTCGTCCTAGTGGTGGCTGATTAAAGAGGAAGAGGTGAGAGGAGTAAGTAATAGAGGAGATGAGATGAGTTTAGTTCCAAAGCCCTTCTTGAACATAGCCTAACAAACACTCTTCTTTTCTTTTCTGGCAAGATCCCAATTTCTTGGAAAATGAATGATGTTTCAGGCAGTTGTGTAATTGTGTTGCTGTAGTGTTCCGGTTTCCATGGAATGCCAGGCTTTCATTTTTTGTTCAAAATTTCCTACGGTTGATGATCGAAAAAGTATTTTGTCACTGTATGTTTGGAAATATGAGCCTGATCATCCTGCTCTAATGTTGCATGGTACTATATAATCCTGATCACAAGATTCAGGTCTTTTTTTTTTTTTTGGGTTTAATTGGCTAATGCAAATGGAACTTTGCATCATGCTATCAAGGAGCTGCAGTCAGAGAGGACATATGCAGAGATTCTGGATGATTAGCAAGCCGTATGAGGAAAACTTTCGAAAGTGCTTTGTGCAGCATACCTGATGACTCACAGGCTCGAGTTAAACCGCTTATGTAATGTGGCAAAACTTTTTCGCTTATTTGGTGGGCACTGGTGCTCTTCTTTTGGTACATAGCCTTACATATGTATGACATAGGAGGACACAGGGTCTTCATCCCATATTTTTGTAAAGATCTTCTTCCATCAGTTCCATGTATCCAGAAAGAAGCGCTTGAACTGGCTAACTAAATTAAATCCTAACATCACATTTCTAGTTCCTTTGGAGATTAGTTAGCTGCTTTTCAACTGGTAGCGGTATATGACTAGCTTGGCACTTCATGTTGCAGTTTTCTTAGTCACTGAAGTTCAGTGTATTAACTTATCCATGTATGTTGATTGTTGAATCACTAATGCAGGAGTTGTCTGAGCTCCTAGGTATTCCCCAAATGAATCGCTCATTGATCCAGTAGTGCATGGGCCAGGCCATTCGAGTCATTTCTTCCAAAGAATATATGCTTCTCCATCAGTTTCTTCATATGCATTGGGCTTGGTGGGATCACAAAGAGCTTGAAAGAATATCTTAAAAACATTACCAAAATTGTATGCATAATGTGCCAACAGAAGCCAGAGTCAGAGGATCACTCTTATGGCTTTGATGCCAGTTCAAGTTCATTCCGTTTGGAATCATCTATTTCTGAGTTGGATTCTTGTTAGGAAAAATATTAGAGCAACAACAATAGCAGAAGCAATAGGATGAATTAGAGATTCAGAAATCAAGTGAATAACAGAAAACAGAAATAAGAAGACAAGAGATTTAACGTGGAAACCCAAATCGGGAAAAAAACCACGGACGGCGACAGCACCAGAACAATTCACTATGAGCAGGAAGAATACAACACAATCACAATCACCACAGTGATTTGATCTAAGAGCAGAATTACAACCTCTCTATTGTAATCTCTCACAAAGTACTTCTACCTCTCAATGTATGTATGAGTACTGGAGATCAGGAGTTATTTAGATCCTAGGCTTGACCCCCTTTATATAGGGTCTAAACAGTAGGGGTTTTCCCTTTAAAGTAGAACCCTAGCCGCCAGGAGGAATCCCCCTCGGAGACAGAAACCCTAGCCGCCATCCGAAAGAGGCGGCGAAAAGACACGTGGCACGACCGTGCCACGTGGCACGGTCACCATGGCAGTGCCACATGGCACGGCACCCCCGTGCCAATTTTCTGCCTCCCTCGGTTTGGTGCTCCTTCGTCGTGGCACGTCCGTGTTCGCGCAGCGTCGTCCCACCGTGCCGGTACTTGAATTTTGGGCCATAAAACCCAACAATCTCCACCTTGGACCAAAATCTTCAATGTTCAACTTTCCGTCGCCGTCGTCTCACCCCAAAGGGTGATGCCCCTATGGGGCTATGCCCCGCAGGGCCCTCAAAAACTGCGAATGCCAACTAAGTCCAAGCAATGCTTGAACTTAGCTCTGGGAGATGACTTATATGAACTTTCCTTCATATAACCTGTCACAGTAGATGCCTGCAAGACATAGAGGCCTCCTTGCCTCAAACCTTTCAGCAGAATCCTATTGCCCTTTGAGACCTTCAGAACTCCACCTTCAGCTGAATATTTACACCCTTTGGATTCAAGGGTGCCCAACGAGATGAGGTTACGCTTCAAGTCAGGAACGTGACGAACATTCGATAAAGTCCTGATAACACCATCATGGGTCTTGATTTTAACAGTACCGATTCCAGTTACATTACATTGGGCATTATTGCCCATGTGAACAACAGTTGAGTCAACTGGATCATATGTTGAAAACCAATCCTTGTGAGGACACAAATGATAGGTACACCCAGAATCAAGAATCCAATCAGAATCGCTCCCCCCTTCAATAGAGGTAGCAAACAGAACGTCCCCATCAGAATCAGATTCAGCAAATGAAGTTTCAGCAGGCTCCTCAGAATTATCTTCCTCTTTCTCCTTCTTCTTTTGCAGTTTCCAGCAGTTAGCAATAATATGACCCAATTTACCACAGTAATTGCAGGTCTTACCAGCATGAGGATTTTTAGACTTAGAACGGTTCTTACTCCTATTACCGTTCCCCTTTTCAGTTATTGTACCCCTTACTGCTAATCCCTCAGCAGAATCAACATGAATGTCAAGATCAAACTTCTCCTTAGACAACAGGTTTGACTTAACATCTTCAAACGATATAGTATTAGAATTACTATATAGCATAATCTCCTTAAAGTGTTTATAAGAAGGGGGTAACGACACAACAAGCAAAATAGCCTTATCTTCATCCTCAACTTTCACATCTAGACTCTCCAAGTCAACAAGAATAGAGTTAAACTCATTCAAATGTTTTTGAATAGGGGTACCTTCAGCCATACGAAAGGTATACAACCTTTCCTTCAAACGGATCTTGTTGGCGAGACTCTTCGTCATGTAGAGTTCCTCCAGCCGAGCCCAAAGATCCACCGCAGTTGTCTTATCAAGCACCTCTCGCAGGACATGTGGTGCTAAGCACAACTGTATGGCTGAAACCGCCTTCAACTCCAGTTCCTCCCATTCGTCCTCCGTCAACAACCCACGTCTCTTCTTTACATCTTCAGCCCACTGTTCTTCTGTCATCTTCTCAGGTTTCACGTGAGGTCCCTTCAGAACCTTCCACAACCCGTGCTGAATGAGAACTGCTCTCATCTGCACCTTACAGAGATTAAAACTAATCTCCCCATCGAATTTCTGAATATCTACCCTCATGATAGAAGACATCCTATAACCAAAGCTCTGATTACCACTTGTTAGGAAAAATATTAGAGCAGCAATAATAGCGGAAGCGATAGGATGAGTTAGAGATTCAGAAATCAAGGGAATAATAGAAAACAGAAATAAGAAGACAAAAGATTTAACGTGGAAACCCAAATCGGGAAAAAAAACCACGGACGGCGACAGCACCAGAACAATTCACTATGAGCAGGAAGAATACAACACAATCACAATCACCACAGTGATTTGATCTAAGAGCAGAATTACAATCTCTCTATTGTAATCTTTCACAAAGTACTTCTACCTCTCAATGTATGTATGAGTACTGGAGATCAGGAGTTATTTAGATCCTAGGCTTGACCCCCTTTATATAGGGTCTAAACAGTAGGGGTTTTCCCTTTAAAGTAGAACCCTAGCCACCAAGAGGAATCCCCCTCGGAGACAGAAACCCTAGCCGCCATCCGAAAGAGGCGGCGAAAAAACACGTGGCACGACCGTGCCACGTGGCACGGTCACCCCGTGCCGCATGGCACGGCACCCCCATGCCAATTTTCTGCCTCCTTCGACTTGGTGCTCCTTCATCGTGGCACGTCCGTGTTCGCACAGCGTCGTCCCACCGTACCGGTACTCGAATTTTGGGCCATAAAACCCAACAATTCTGATTCATGAAACTGTGAGGAGAGTGACAGCAGTGATGACAACTGTCGGAGATGGAGGAAGAGAAATCAGAGAATGACGCCACTCTTAGGTTTTCTGAACTGTCTTTTGTATATTCTGATTACCCTATCCTCTAATTACGGCCACCAGTTTTAGAGGAGAACTCATTAATTTTGCTGTATTTCAGCAAGTTTATTTGGAATCTAGTTGTTTACACGTTCACATTCTGCTGTAACTTCAACTGTTTTGTATGTTAAATTGTTTTTTGAAAGAGTAATCATTGCTCAAGTTTATTTGGAGTTATGATTTCTGTCTTCTGTTTGGCATATTCCAGCATGCACAGGATCAGGGTGTGAACTTTCTTTTATGAATTAGTGCTATTACAAAAGATATGAGCACCTTATTTTCTGTACTCATAATCATGATTACTATGAGTTGCAGTTCTGCCTGGTTATGGTTCACTCAGAATATGATCAGCCGATAATCCATAGTCATTTCGAGTTTCTCTTAAAGGGTGAACGAGAGTCATCTGTGGTTTGTTGGATCCAGTTTAGTAGCATCTACTCCCCACTTTGTATCTTGGTTCATTCAAGTTGCCAAGAGTACCTCTCTCATATCTTCCATTCACTTCATCTTCTGGTTTTAGCTGTGATTACCGTGCAGTATTTCAGCATATTACAGTCCAGATTTGTAATAAGTAAACCATAGTCTCTACATTATCATAGTTGATGTTTAATTAGGCACAGAGGTTATGATCGTCTAAGACTTTGAGGTCGTGACAATTTGAAACTACTCCATTAACGACTATAGAATCCGAAGTCTTATTTGTATAAATTGGACATGACTTGATATAAATAGTTATCATTCTTTTCTGTGGAGTATAGACGTGCCCCCCCCCCCTTGGGTGCGAGTACAATAATTGTTGGCTTTTCTTAGGCTATGAGTGCTCAGGTCCTTCACCTAATTCAATGGAATGCGAGCTAGATTGGTTCATTTAATTTACTACCGTAGTCATGATGTTGTTTTCCATTAGGCCATAAATTTCTTGAATCGAACTTCAAAGTGTAAATACCCTGTCCGGTTGCCCTATGTCTTGGTCATCCTTGCCCTTTCTGTGGTGGGTGAGAGACACTGAGAGTATGCTTCCATCATGTTTGACTGTTGAGTGTTGAAATGTAGCCGGCTAATACATGTGAATTGTTGCTGACTTTTCTCATCCTTTGATCTCTAGCTAGGACTACGATAGTTTTCAGTGAGGAGGAAATGTGAAAATTAGCTATTTGATGAACCTACATTGACTGGCCCACATTAGGTGATCTATTGACTGTCCTCAAAATGTCACGGATAGTCTTAAAAATGTAAATGTCAATTGTTCTGCTCCATTTCTTCGCCTGTGAACCAATTTAGGCAGCATTTGGGGATTCAAAGTTTCTCTACAGTTAAGAGACAACAATATGTTCTCAAAATCTTATGACTAAAAGTCAAAAATTGTCTTTACGTTTGGTTGGCAAAATAATTCAGGAAAGATTTCTTTTTCTTTTCTTGGGGGGCGGGGGTGTGGAGGGTAGAAGTCTGTAGTATTTGATCAACTGCCACATGAGACTTCATTTGAAAAAAGTAACATACCTATTATTGTGTTTGTTGAGTCACTTTTAGTTTTAGCATTTTATGCTTATCTTACGCCATAAGAGAAGTACATATATGGTAACTTAACATGCTTAATTTAGCTCGTCTTATGAAAACAAATATTTAATTTACCTTGTTTAAGAAAAAAAATATTAATTTACCTTAACCTGATTATCTTTCTCTCTAGCTAAGCGCTGACTTTCTCATTATGTATCTTAGTAAAAGAGTAAGGTCTAACATAATTATATGCATAATTCACATCGTAAAAAATAATTTTTAATTGATCGTAGACGCATTTTAAAAAGGATGTTTCTACTATAACTTTTTTTAAAAAAAATTTATTTATATACGATAAAATCCACTAGCCTTTAAGACCACAAAAAAGTAAAATTGGAGCGTCGGGTCCATCCCTTTGGAAGTTTGGATACACACTCTTTAAAAAAGGGTCCATTTTGAGACGTTGCATGTGCTGCTAGTGCCTAATGCCTCCGTTTCTCATCGCACCTCGCATGCTCTCCATTCCCCACAAAGCTGTACTTTCCTCGTTGGTATTTCCACATCATTGTCATTATCTTGGAATTCAGGATGCCTCTTTTTAATTTCCTTTTTTTTAGTGAAGGAAATAAAACAAAGAACTCCCTGTGTGCATGTCCATTTTCTATGTCCTTAAAAGCTTTCCTGTGATCGTCTCTTATGCCCTTTGCTCTGGATGTTGAATGTCAATCAAATTTTGATAGGGTAGGTTCTATTTGACTTCACTCTAAGATAAGACACTCGGAATTACCTACCATGGGCGGATTCATGTATAGGAGAGGGTTGCTCCCCAGCCTACAAAAAATTCTAATGAACTATTTTACAGGGTGAACACTCTTAAATTAAGCCCAAAAAATTATTAACATTTTTTAAATATACCCAGCATACATACTTACATCTTTGATTATTTAAATACATAAACTATAACTATAAAATTGGAATTTTATGGAAAAATAAAATAAAATTAAATGCAACTAATCCCAAATATCTCTCTCTCCCCTCTTCTCATCGAAAACTACATTCCACTTTTTCAAATCTCTTTCTCACCCCCTCCCCCTCTCTCTTATGTAGATCTTAAACTATTTAGTCTAAGGGTCTTTGGAATCTAATGACCTGGACTTTGCCATTACCTATGTAACACCCCCAATTAAACATGTTTCACTGTTTGTATTTTCCTTCATAAATCCCTTAATTATAATCTAGACAACCCAATGATAGGGATATTACCGCCGTCCAAAGGACAAGGCTTGAAACGTGAGTGCTATAAATAATATAGCTAAGCATAACCTCAAACATATACACTCACATCAAGTATTAACCAATGAAAGGTTTATAAACCATAGTAAAATAAATCACTATATAATCTACATCTTCATCCATAGAAAAATTCAAAATACAACTTTAAAGTATGCATATACGATATTACTTCTGATCCATCCGGATTTCCCTACTTCACTTATTCTCTTTAGCTGATTTGCTGGCATGAGGGCAATACTCTGAGCATCTGCCTCAAACAAAACATGAAAAATATTTTGAACTGTGAGCCGAAACTCAGTACATGCATTCTTGAATTGTTAAATGATCATTGAACACTGATTGAGCTCAATTCGCAATTCATTTTAAGTTAAAACAGTGAATGAGATGATGTAAAACTGTATTGCTAGTTATTATCTGATAGTGAACCCCTTGATACTGTTACGATCTATGGATAGGTGTACACCTGCCATGCCGACCGGGAGACCTGGCCTGAAGTCGCGTGGGTAATTAAAGGGCGAATGCCCTATAGATGATAACTAACGGGGTCACTAATTATCTGATAAATCACTGTGTAACTGATTCATTGATGTACTTACCAAAACATGATAACGTTGATAAACACACTGTGATTTCTAAAGATACAGGCAATGCACGTACCTTGAGTCTTTAAAAATGTCATCTGACTTGATACAAGTCAGCTGTTTCGTGAATATCATCTGACTTAATAAATATATTCTGACTTGATAACACTTATGCAAAATGGGAACGATAACTAGGCCTCAACTCTGTTTCATAAATATCATTGTAAGTATGTGTAGTCAGTAAATGATCCTTACTCGCATAATTGAGTAAGTAAAAGTATGTGTAACAGAAATTGAGTAATGAAATGGGATATATAACTTGTGCATTTCAATATAATAAACTGATTTTAATGCAATATAAGACAAGTTAAACCAAAATGAACTGATTTAAATCAGTTAGGGTTAAGACAAGTTAAATTGAAGCAAAATAGACCAAATGAAAATGACTGAGGTAATAATGAAAAGATTTTAATTGATATAAATGAAATATGGGTTTCTGATATTTCTAAAATAGATCATGAAAAGTGTGATGCTTTTGAAATGGATAATAGAATGGTTAATGCTTCTGAAATGGGTGACAATTGGTTTATACCATAAAGGGTGCTGTGAGATTCATAAAAGCTTATATAACACCCTAACTTGGTCCAAAGGACACTGATTTTGAGTTATTACGCTGCTTACTTCCCAAATTTCATTTTCATACTTGTTTAACTCAGTTATCAATCCAAGTAAGCTTCTGTACATAATCAAACTTGTTGAACTTTTGAAAATACCCATAATTATATAGAAACTTCTGATAATATTTCCAAATGTCTCAATTTCTGCATTCACTCATGTTACCGTTGATGGTCTGCATTGGAAAATCCATATCTTTCACTACCGACCTCCAATTGAGATATAAAACCCCAATATGAAAAGATCATAATGTACACTAAAACTTTCATTTAGGACACAAATCATGATTCATACAGTAAGATCCCTAAAATTAGGGTAGAACACAAACGTGCACAATTTCAGTTCAATCTACGCAGTCGTAGCAAAATGACTATAACTTTTTCCACAGAACTCGGATTAAGACGATTCAAAAGGCATTTGAAAGATAACTATTGACCTATCCACATACCAAAAATCATAATTTTTCAGTGACCTAATCAATACCAGTTTTTCCGTAAAGTCACTGTTCCAGTTCAGTTCCCAGTTTCAATGTATTCTGCACAGTCTTAAGTAAATTGGTCATAACTTTGTCCACACAACTCCAAATTGAGTAATTCCAAATTCTATTGAAAGCTAACTCATTCAGGTATCATTACACCAAAAATCATGAATTTTGGATGTGCCAAACAGTGCCAGTTTAATCTCGAAGTGGCCCCTATTTCAGGTCTGTTGACAGCTCAATAACCACATATTTGCAATCTTTTCTTCACATAACCACCCACTAAAATCACTCTTTAACTTATATAAATCAGCGTAAACATCTTGATATTCATTACCAATGCCAAAGATCACAAAATCTCATTTAAAACAATCAAAATTCAACACTTGAACATGAAGCTTGCATGATTAAGATAAAACCCTAACCCTAACTTCAACTCCAACATGATCCATCACCAAGATGATTCTTAATCCCATAAAAATAGCATAATCCATCACTAAAACAACCAAAATAAGAAACAAAAACCAACAAGATCAAGAATCAAAACAAAAATCAGCATAGGGGTGAAAAGAACACTCACTTTGTGATTGAAAAAGAGGTAAGAAAGATCCTTGATGTTTGTGGGGGTGAGAGGGGTGGCTAGGGGTGGTAAGTGGTGGATGTTTGGTGGTTAAAATGTGGCTGAGAGGAGTGTTTTTGCTGCTAGAATTGGTGCTGGCAGCCATGTAGAGAGAAGGAGGAGAGGGAAGAGAGAGAAAGTGTCTTGAATGCTTGGTGTAAAATGAAAATAAAATGAAAATTTTACAATACTTGGTTTTACTTGACTGAAAATGAAAGTAGAAAAGTCAAGGATTTTAAGCTTAATTAAGGCTTAATTAAGAGAGTTTAGCTAAACAAATAAGGGTCAAGTCTTGTTGGGTCAAAGTCGGCATTAAACGGGCTCAGTTTGAAACCGAGTACGTTTGCAAAATTTTTTTTTTTCAAAGCTCGAGATTAAATGTAATGTTATGAAAAATAATTTAATCTTTTAAATCATAACTATCGAGGCCTACTGTTAATTTTCTCCCGAAATGGTCCGGTAAATGAAACTCAAATTGCAAAGTGGGGCCCGAAATGCATTTTCCCAACTGGGATGGTTCAATGAGATAAATAAATGTGAAAAATAAATAACATGGCTTAATTAAATAAATAAATATGATTTAGGTTCGGGCTATTACAACCTACGATTTGGTGGTGGTTAACTCTCTTTTTAAGAAGAAGGAGGACCACTTGGTGACCTTTAAGAGTGGTTCCTTTAAGACCCAAATCGACTACTTCCTTACTAGGGCGGATAGTCGGAGATCATGTAGGGATTGTAAGGTGATTCCTAGTGAGTGTGTAGGATCTCAGCATAGGTTGCTTGTATTTGATGTGGAGTTTAACTGTGTAAAGTGGAAGAGGAGGGGTGTTGGGGACCTTAGAGTCAAGTGGTGGAATCTTTCAAAGGAGAACGCTGTGAAATTATCAGCAAGGATCGCGGAAGAA
>JAKOGI010000021.1:1925000-2082500 GCA_029747015.1 Carnegiea gigantea
GAACTTAAAACTTTTCACTCAGAAAAGCTCTGATACCATATTAAATTTTCATATTAATTGGTTTATAAATAAAAAGTCATGCATATTAGTTCAAATGAGGTTCCATCCAAAAACTAATTGGCGATGAGTAGAGTAACTCACAAGCTTATATACATGCCCAAACCCTTTAATTTTATCAATGTGGGACAAACCCCACTTTCACATTCCAACACTCTTGAGTTCTTGTTAAAATAAGAAAAAAAATTAAGTTGGGGGAATTCTAGATCCAAACACCAACCGAAAAAATTATATTTCTTTCATATATTAAAATTTATGAATTTATTAAAATAGGTTCTTTAATCAAATTAAAAATTACAGAATTGAAGGATTGAGATTAAATATGCAATGCATACGGTTCATATTGCGGAAATTACCACAGTTACCGTGATTGCCATTTTGGGAAAATTATTGTACTTGCACCGTCTGATCTAATATTAATCTCTTTAATTTTCTTTTAATGTTATTATTGATTTTTTCGATTGTTCAGTTGCAATGTGTTTTTGGTGCAGAATTTTCTTTAACTTAGGATTAATCATTGATTTGAACTGGATGCTAATTTCTTTTTCTTTTTTTTTCATTTTGATGCGACTAGATAGTGGAGATAGCTTATTTGTAGTTTTATTTCATGCTTGGTGTGTTCATTTTATTGCCTAATTTTTTCCGATTTTATTATTTGGTGCTGATGATTTGTTCTCTTTAACCAACAGGACGTTTTAGTAAATTGTAGGTAATTGTAACATTTGCGATTTAGGTGTATTTATGTATCAACTTTAAAAAATACGAGACATAATGTATGTACAAAATAGAGTACCATAGTTTATCCAAACTCATACCTACAGGTTTTTTTTTGGGGGGGGGTTTGTAAGAAGATGAACTTCATTATACATAATCAAAGTTCATCAAAAGGGTATTTACAAGCTAATAGCATCTAATGATAAGAGCCAATGGCTATGACGGGCCTCCCTACACATTAGATCTCAAGGTGAGTATTACACTCAATTTAAAAACATAATCGAGTGTAGTAATAACAGTAAATCTGATCTAAGCACTAGAAGTATTACACTTAATTTTCTTGTTCATGGAGAACATTGCATTTCTGTCTGCCAGATCTGATAGTGGTAAGCTATGGACACTATTTACGAGTTGCTTGGTAGTTAGTAATAGAGTATATGTATAGGGATATAATTGTAATTTTACTACTTGTACAGTTAATATAAATATATGTCAAAGGCTTTCGGGTTAGGCGAGCTGTTCATTCACATATTATCACATGGTATTAGAGCGGGTTCGGTTCTAACCCTAAAAATCAAAATTCTTCTCTTTCTTCCTCCACAAGTCTCCCCTAAACCCTAACAAAACCCTACCCCGCCACCGCCGCTCCATGGCCGCCTCCTCCACCTCGACTGCTTCCACCGCTGCACCCACGCCGGAAGTCACTGTCCCGCCACCACAGTCAGCTCCCCGCCACCGCTATCGCGCCCCAGTCGCAGCCACAGTCAGCCCCGTCTGCTTCCCAGTCGCGCCCGAGCATGGTGAGGCTTTTTCCTCTGCTGGCTTCAACTTTCCGCCACCATCGCTGCTGCCCTCGTCATCTACCTCGGTGGTTCTCACCTCCCTCGGCATGACCTGGCCCCCGGCGCAACCATCCTTCCCCAGTGGCTCAGCTTTCTCGCCATGGCTCTCCAAGGGTGCGGGTACCCTCTTTTCAGGTCCTCTCGACTCGCCCCACCTGCCTTCCTTTTCCTCGGCTTACCCCCATCCTGGTGGTGGCCCCGGTGTCTCCTAGCCTTCTTCTGACGTGCCGCTTAGCCTCAGTGGTGATGCGCTCTCTCCTCCGTTTTTCTCCTCCTCGGCCTACTCGGGTGTCTTGGACTCCTCTTGGTCATCTACCGGTGCTTTGACTGGCTTTGGCGATGACTTGGTGCCCAGTCACAGCAGTGGCCTTCACCACTCCCCCTTTCCCTTTGGACAGTCAACATCACTACTTATGTTACTACAGTTCTCGCATCTGTTGATGATTATTTATCCTGGGAGACCGAGTTTACGTCCTTTGTTATTATGCATAAGTTGTATGGGATGCTGGATGGTTCAATTTCACAACCTGCCCCTACGATTTTAGTGGCTCCTGGTTTTACTCAACCTAATCCCACCTATTCATATTGGCTTCGTGTTGACCAGCTTATTCGAGCGTGGATTTTTGCAACTATCTCTAAAGACATGTTATGTGAGGTACGCAATATATCTCATGCTTTACCAATCTAGCATCATCTTGGTCATCGTTTTAACATTGCCAGTTTGGCGAGAGCGTTAGATCTCAAATGTATGCTCACTAATGTGTCTAAGAGTCCAGACCAGTCCACATATGATTATTTGCAGCATATTAAAACTTTGGCTAATTCACTTACTGCTATTCAGAGTCCTGTCTCTGATCTTGAGTTAATTCAGTATACTAAGTCTGGTTTGCCACCTGACTATCACCACTTTGTCACTACTTACTCCATGTTGCTTGGTAGTCACACCTTTTATGATTTACGCTCTAAGTTGATCTTTTATGAGCAACGGTTAAAGTTTCAGTCCACCCGCGAAACTATCGTTCATCAGGCCTTGGTTAGTTCTGTGAGTTCTGGTAGCAATAACCAAGGGGGCGGTTCTCGCAATCAACATAACAACAATAAAGGGAAAAATACCGGTGATCGCCGTCAGTGGAATAACAAGGGAGGTGGTCGCAACAATAAGGGTGGTAACAGGAACAACTCTAACACCTCTCTGTAGAATGGCTCATCTCCCAGGAGTATACCTACTGGTATCATATATGGTGGTACAGATGTTTCATCATCCACTACTGTTTGTTCCCCTATTTTGGATATTCACTGTTTCTCTGCAGGCACAAATCAGTCAAAAAGGATTCTAGGTTCTCACCGCAATGTCATCTGCTAAATCTGTCATGCCCCAGGTCACTCTGCTGATACGTGCCCTAACCGCTATCACCCTCGCCAGCAACCAGTGTTTCCTGCATATGCTACCTTCAATTCCGTCGACACTGGTGAGCAAATTTAGTATCCTGACTCTGCAGATGCCTCCCACATGACCCCGAACAATGGTAAGTTATTCACTAAATCTATTTACTCTGGACCGAGTCTTGTAAAGGTTAGGAATGGAACCTTACTGCCTATTAAACATGTTGGTCATAGTGTTCTTACTACTCCTGTTAAGCCATTGCACCTTAGCCGTGTCCTCCATGTTCCCCAGTTGTGTCATAACCTCCTCTCTGTTCGGCAACTGTGCCGTGACAACAACTGTTGTGTGGTCTTTGACTCTGATTCTATTCTTTTCAAGGACAAAACCATGAGTGATGTCCTTCTGCAGGCCCCTAGCGTTGGTAATGTCTACCCGGTCAGTCTTCCTGCTGAAAGCCCTGTGGTTCCAGCTAACCTGGCGTTCAGTTCCTCGGGAGATCACTGGCATCGATGTCTAGGGCATTGTGGAGCTCATGTTCTTAATGTTTTAAAGAAACAACAAATTTTGAATGTTTCTGGTTCCTTTCATGATAATTGTACGACTTGTCGCTTAGCTAAGTCACATAGACTTCCTTTTACTTTGGTCGAACATTGTACTCGTTTTTCTATTGAGTTGATTCATTCTGATATTTGGCAGTCCCCTGTTTTATCTCATCGGGGATACAAGTACTATATTTCTTTTATTAATGATTTTTCTCGTTTTACATGGATTTATCCTATGAAACACAAGTCGAAAGTCTACCATCTTTTCATTACATTCAAAAGTTTAGTTGAAAATCTTTTTAATCGCAAAATCAAAATGGTCCAAAGTGATGGTGGAAAGGAATTTGATCGAAAATCCATGCATCAACTCTTTCTTAGCCATGGCATCTATTTTCGTAAGTCTTGCCCGGATACACAGCAACAAAATGGGGTGGCTGAATGAAAGTATAGACATCTTTCAGAAATGACTCGTTCCTTTTTCATTAATGCCTCTCTTCCTGCCTCTTTTTGGTTAGATGCACTGTATGTTACAGTCTTCACCATTAATAGGCTCCCCACTCTTGTTCTTCGTGACAAATCACCTTATGAAATTTTGTTTGCAAAAGTCCCTGATTATAAGTTTCTTAAACCCTTTGGGTGTGCTTGTTTTCCTCAGTCAGTTCCTCATCTGACTGCTACTTCTGCAAATAAATTATTCCCTCAGTCTGTCGCCTGTGTGTTCTTAGGCTATGCCCCTCACTACAAGGGATATAGATGCTTTGATCCTCTTACCAAACGCATTTACATCAGTCGGTATGTGGCTTTTCATGAAAACGAATTTCCTTATCTATCTCTCACTTCTCGAGCTCCTGCTTTTAGCACCTCGTCCTCATTTGTCTTGCATGAGGTCTTGAGTCTTACACCCACAACCGATGTTACTGCCTCCCAGTTGCCCAGCCTATCCCCTGTTGTGGCCCCCACCTCTCCTCTTGCTCCCTTGTCCTCCCCAGCCCCTGTGTCTTCCCCAACCGGTGTCACACTTGTGCCTTCCCCTGCTCCTACCACGCCGTGGCCTAATCCCGCCCTGGATTCGCCTGATTCCTTGCCAGACGATTCCCCGATTTCATCCCCTACCATCCCTCCCCCACCATTCCTGGCCCCAGCTCTTCTCCTGTCCCCCCTAACCCGGTCTCCCCACAGGATAGCCCCTCTTCTTTCGGGCCTCCCCCCAATGGTCTTGCCTCAAGCTCTGCTGTTATACCCGCTACTACTTTCCCTGCTACCTCCAACACCCATAGGATGCAAACTCAGTAGAAGTAAGGTATTTTTAAACCCAAGCGTCTTCTTTCCTTATCTGTTGCCTTAGCTGAGCCTGAGCCTACTTCGTTTACCCAAGCCTCCAAATTTTCCCATTGGCGTACTGCAATGGCTGAGGAGTATAATACATTAATGGCTAACCATACATGGGATTTGAGTCCACCCCATCCTAAACAAAATCTTGTCGGGAGTAAATGGGTTTATCAGGTTAAATATCATTCTGATGGTACTGTGGACGGGCACAAAGCACATCTAATCACCCAAGGGTTTCACCAGCAAGCCGGACTTGACTACTATGAGACATTTTGTCCTGTTGTCAAATCTGCCACTATTCGTCTCATTCTTTCCTTAGCTATTTCATCTCGATGGACTATCTGTTAGTTAGATGCTAAAAATGCATTCCTACATGGGCATCTGACTGAGGAGGTCCATATGAAACAGCCTCGTGGCTTTATCCATCCTGATTATCCCCATTATGTTTGCAAGTTTAAGAAAGCTCTATACGGTTTGAAACAAGCTCTATGGGCTTGGTTCCATCGCTTTAGTAGCTTTCTCCTATCTCATGGGTTTGTGTGTAGCAGTGCTGATCCCTCTATATTTGTTCTTCGCACTGGTTCCCATATTCTGGTTCTCCTTCTCTATATGGATGACATCATTTTGACTGGCAGTTCTACTACCCTTCTTCATTCCTTTATCGCCACTTTGTCTAACCAGTTTGCAATGAAGGATCTTGGGGATCTTCATTATTTTCTTGGTCTTCAGGTTACTCGTACCCCTGCTGGCATTTTCCTCTTGCAGCAGAAGTATGTTGCTGATCTTCTCCACAAATTCCATCTCCACATGACCAAACCTGTTACCACTCCTTCTGTTGCCCACACTACCTTATCCCTGACTGATGGTGAACTGCTTACAGATGCCACTGAGTACCGAAGCATGGTAGGTGCATTACAATATTTGACTATGATGCATCCTGATATTGCTTATGTGGTCCATGTAGTTTCCCAGTTTATGCATGCTCCCCGCACTACTCACCTCCATGCTGTCAAGCGTATTTTTCGGTACTTGCAGGGTACCCTCACATATGGATTGTTTCTGAGGCCGTCTACCTCTCCTTCCATTGTCATTACCTATTCTGATGCTGATTGGGCTGGTTGCAAGGATTCCTATCGTTCTACCACGGGTTATGCTGTTTATCTTGTTCCCAACCTGATTGCCTGGCGTTCCAAGAAGTAACCCACCGTTTTCAAGTCTTCTACCGACGCTGAGTATCGTGCTCTCGGTTATACAGTTGCTGAGACCGTCTGGATTCGGAAGCTTCTCTACAATCTTGGCATTGTTCTCCCTGTTCCTCTTTGCCTATACTATGACAATATTAGTGCCACGTATATGTCTGCTAATCCCATTTACCATGATCGTAGCAAGCATATCTCGGTGGACTACCACTTTATCCGCGAGCAGGTTGCTGCTGGTGATCTTGTAATACATTATATTCCTACTAGCTTACAGATTGCTGACATCTTCACCAAAGGATTGTCATCTAAACAGTTTCTTTTTTTAAAGTCCAATATATCCGTGCGTTCCCCCGATCAGAGTGAGGGGGCGTAATAGAGTATATGTATAGGGATATAATTGTAATTTTACTACTTGTACAGTTAATATAAATATATGTCAAAGGCTCCCGGGTTGGGCGAACCGTTCATTCACATATTATCACAGTTAGGAATGCAATTAAGAGGTATAAGAATGATTTTTTCATCCTAATATTATTTGTTCGGTTTAACCTATGAATGAAAAAAAATTTGATTCTACAAAAGTTTACATAAACCGAGGGAGAGGAAGAGGGGTATTCAAATCCACATCAGAAGATTTGAGTGATTCTACAAATGTGACTCCAAATTTTTTTTTAAAAAAAAAACCCAAAAGAATCAAATATGAGAACCAATAATTCTATTCGCACGCTAAGATTGAAAAAAAGAATGCGTCAAGCAGTCTGCTAAGATTCAAGTGACATATTTTTATTTGATTCCAAATATAAAATAATAAATCAGCAATAAATATGAGAATTAATGATTTTATTTTCTATCAAAAAAAAGATTAGTGATTTTATTCACATACTTAAAAATTAAAATTTAGTGAACCAAATGACCAAGAACATATTTGTTTTTTATTTTATTGAGTCTAACTTTAATTAATAAATCATAAGTTTAGACCATTTTTATCATATTTCCCCTTCAACTACAAAAATTAATTTCATGTTGGTGCATGATTCCATCCATCGGCCCATAACAGGGGATATTTTAACGTTGTTCGCTGTTGAGAGGTTATTAAATATCTTAATTTGGTGGTTAAGCAAGTTGCAAGAAATTATGGTTCAAGGAAAAGGATTGATTGGGTACATTGTTGGGTGATGGAAACACCCTTTGAAGTAACAGAGGAGCTAATGTTGCCGGAAACTTGTTAAATTTTGCCATTCTTGCAAATGGGAAACCAACAACACTAGGAGTTCATTTCTTTGAAGCAACCAGGAGAGGAATTTTCCTAATGATCATCTTGTGGGATCATGTCCTTTTCAGTGGTGCATAATTGAAGGAAGTGATAAGATTCGAATAATACCGGCAACCTTTAAAAAGTTAGATGCTGAAGTATATGTAAGCTGATAATATTCACGTACAAGTAACGCTGATCATAAGTTCCCCCAACCCCCCTCCCCCCCCTCCCCCCCCAAAAAAAAAAACAAAATTAGTTGATAAGAGCACATGCAGACTGAGAGAGTAGGCATACATTTTGAATTAGCAGTAAAAACAACGAATTTCGTTGGGTATTTATTGAGCAATAAATTGAAGAATGTGTTTAAATGCGTCACCACATTTTTCTACAAGTAAGAAATATTCTTTTTTTTTTTTCGTATGTGTAAATGAGATGCGAAGGCCGATTTGAGCAGGATTTGAACTCGAGTCTTTGGTAACAACTTATAAGGATTTTACTAGTTTTTCCAGTCGAAGCATTGCGTGCTTTTGGGCACAATATAATTTTTGAACATGAACAAATTAATCAACTGTTTTGGGGACGAAAGAGTACTGCAAGTTGCTGTGAGAGTGATTTACTCACCTTGTGGTACAGTTTTTGAAGTTATTAAATATTTGGTGATAATTTTGAAAATAGTGAGTTGTTCAAATGTTAGACGGAGAACATATATGTGGTAATGTGCTTCCAGAATTGTGATAATAACCGATGCAAGATGACAACTTCAGTGTATCACTTTCGGATGACTTAATGACTCATGTAAGATAACAACCCAGTGTATCATTTGAAACATGCTTTTCATTGTATCATGTATTCTACTTCCTTCACGTTACTTCTCTTTTGGGAGTTAAGATCGTGTCAATTAAGGTCCCACAGTTGCTACAATTGATAATCATGCTATACGGCGTAATAAAAATGGGAAATAACAAATGAATGGACTTCTAATTGGAATGCCAATAAAATAGGGAAGAAAGAGAGCTGTAATATTTACCAATCTTGTAGAGAAAATAGAAAGCGATAATACTTCTAGTATTTATTTGTTATGAGCATATTGAATGATCATAAAATATATTGGAACAGATTGAAGCAGACTAGAGCACGTTTGAGTAGATTTGACCAGCAGAAAGCAGGTTTAAGCAGGTTTGAATAGGTTTGAGCATGTTGAAGTAGGTTTGACTAGCAGTTAGCGGATTGAAGCAGTTCGAAAGCAGATTTGTGAGTGTGACGGAGTAGCTAGAGTACGTTTGACTAGCAGTTAGCAAGTTGGAACATATTAGAGCAAATTGAAGCATGTTAGAATAGGTTTGACCAGTAATTAGTAACTTTGAATAGATTTATTGGAGCAGGTTGAAGCATGTAGCAAATTTAATATACTCATAACAAACAGACTTTTTATCCTAGAACATACCTTTAAATAAAAAGAAAAAAAATTAGATAGCCTGTCATTAGCAATGGTAAAAACCGTCTAGCCAAATGATTAAAATTTGTTCGACCTAGAAAAATCAGGCCTAGTCATTCAATTTCTATCCAAATTTAAAATTTAGACAATGGACCATGCCTGACTTAAAATTCATGTTAGCTTTGGCTCTGACAATTCGAATCCAGATTGTCTGAATTTTGCAACTATTTCATATTCGGACAAATTCGGATAACTAGGTTCGAACATCGAACAATCGAGTTTAGGTATAATCTTAGTCTAAATCTCCTGAATTTTCTATCAAAAATTCGGGCAGCCAAGTTCAATCCTCGAAAATTTGGATCCGGGTTCGGTCCAGTACATGATTTCGTCATATTTCAGAAGATTCAACTCGCAAATTTGAACATTCCGACAACTAGGTTGAATCATCAAATGTTTGAGTTTGGATTCAAATCCAATTAAAATCTCCGAATCTGCAATCTGAACATAATCTAGATATAATGTTATTGTTCAAATATTCAATTTGTCCAAAATCGAACTAACCAAAACCCGAACCAGAAATTGGCACAAGTTAATCAGTGCAAACTTTTTCTTTCCTTTCGAAGTGTGAGTGACCGGCAACTTGTTATGTTAGTCAATGCAAGCCTTTTTGAAGATGAATCTCGGAACAATTACACCAAGAGAATCACGAGAGATTCATTAAAATTCCCCCAAATAATACCAAACTTTTTAAAAACTAAAGGCGAGTGGTACAACTCACCTCATTCTTTTGATGATTGATGTTAAAGATAACGCAAAATAAATTCGGAAGTTCCAACAATATTGAATGCTGAAAAATAGGCACAGGTACAGCACTATATGTCAGAATTTCGTTTAGGTCAGTGAGCTCTTTCCACTGCTCATCCAACTGGGTAGTGGGTTGGTATTCATTCTTTTATAAAAAATTAAAATTTGGTTCTTCCATTTTCAATAAAAGGAGGGAAAAGAAGGAATTATCTCCATCTAAAAGAAGAGGCAGAAGCGACACTAATCCGTGAATGTTCTCTGCCTCTCTCTCTCTCTCTCTCTCTTCCCAATGCCCACTTGCAGTTGTTTCTATTCTTCCTCCCTCTCTCAATCCCCACTTAAATATCTGCTTAACTAATTTTGTTTGAATTCATCACAAGTTAGATACCATCCTTAGCTTTCACGGGAATGTAATATTGTGTTTTTGGTCGTTGCTTTCATTTTGGCTTGAATTTGTCGTCATATATTCTTTGATTGATTGCTTTTTCTAACGTATGCATTTTTCTGTGGTCTTTCACACTGTTATATATACGACTGTGGTCCTCTCCTTGGACAACCATATCCCATCTGGCCATTCTCATATTCCTTCCCGGCCTTTTCTGAATTTCCATGTTCCTGTCAAATAATTCAGTATCTCATTGAATTGGATTGATTTGGGGCGGTTCCGGGTTTGTGTTCCTGAGCTGAAGAAACATGGGTTTTTTGCAAAACAAAGTTCTATTAGCTATTTCTTTCCTTTTTGTATCTGGGTTTCATGTTTATGATGCCAAAGAGTGTACTAATTCACCTACCCCACTCTCATCAAAGACCTTGAGATATGAAGTTTTGACATCAAAAAATGAGACTTGGAAGCAGGAGATGCTGTCCCATGCCCATGATCATCTAACCCCGACCGACGAATTTGCTTGGTCTACTTTGTTTCCTAGGAAAATTTTAAGGCATGAGGATGAATACAACTGGAATGTCATGTACAAGAAAATTAAGTATTCTCAACACTACAAGTCAGATGAGAATTTCTTACAGGAAATTTCACTGCATAATGTGAGGCTAGACCCTCAGTCATTACATGGGCGAGCTCAACAGACAAACTTAGAATATTTGCTCATTTTGGATGTGGATAACCTGGTTTGGAGCTTCAGAAAAACAGCTGGTTTGCCCACCCCAGGAACTCCATATGGTGGTTGGGAGGCACCTAATGTCGAGCTTCGCGGTCATTTTGTGGGTAAGTTCACTTAACCTTGTTTGTTTCTTTGCTTGTAATTTATGTGATTATTCTTTGTTTAATCCTTTTTTTGGGCTCTGGTATGATATCTGATGTAAAACTTGTGTAAGATGTTTTCTTTTCTGAGCATAAATAGTCACCTTGAGTAGTATATCTTCACTTATGATAACCCAATATAAGCTCTGAGTTGAATTGAAGTGGGCATATTCTGATTCGCACTCAGACAAGCTTGTCGATGAGATGTTTCTCTTGAACAAAATGTTATTGGTGGTGATTCAGCTCAAATGAAATTAAGTAGTTAAGACTTAAGGGTCATTTTCTAGTCATTTGTACTTGGTAAAAACAGAGGAAAGCAAGCTTGTTGAATACGTTCTTAACCTATAATGATGGTGGATGAAGGGCACTACATGAGTGCTACTGCACAAATGTGGGCGAGCACTCATAATGAGATGCTTAAAGAGAAGATGACTACATTAGTATCCGCTCTCCAGGAGTGCCAGGGAAAAACCAGAACTGGATACCTCTCTGCATTTCCATCTGAGTTGTTTGACAGATTTGAAGCTATCAAACCTGTTTGGGCACCTTACTACACTATCCATAAGGTACACATTGTCATTCTGATTTCATAAAATATTGACATCATTCATTATCCCCTCCTTTCTCAGCTAATTGTTCATGTTACTTGGCAGATAATGGCAGGCCTGTTGGATCAGTATAACCTAGCTGGCAATTCTCAAGCTCTAAAGATGGTTACATGGATGGCTGATTATTTTTACACACGTGTACAGAATGTCATAAAAATTTACAGTATAGAACGACATTGGTTGTCACTGAATGAAGAAACTGGTGGCATGAACGATGTGCTTTATCGGTTGTATAGTGTCACGGTTAGTCCAAAATTCTTCTCCGTCTAAGTTGTTTGGTTGTCATTTCTCGTCTAAGTTGATTTTCAAAAGGGGTTGCTAGTTTGCTGCCACTGTCCCCTGGAAGAAACACTTGCATATGGCCTCTAGTCACATTTGGGTGCTTCATCCTCCATCAGTTACAATGTTAATCACAACATCATTTCTCTGCAACCCCTTTTTTTTTCTGGTGTTTCACATTACTAATCTGAGGGGGCCAGAGAATTGATTCGCAAGTTCAGTTTGTTTTGACTTTGGAATATGTTAGAAATTCTACCACAGGAATCTCCTTGCATCACCAGCAAGCTATATAGATGCCACATTCCTTCTTTGCTTTTTTTCTTTTTCTTTATTTTTTGTGGGGGCGGGGTTGATTTGGAGGCAAAGGAGATTGATTTGAATATTAAATGTCACAGTCACGTAAAAGATTGAGGGTAGTGAGGTTTGGATATTGCACTAGAGTATACCATCAAATTGCTATGAGCATAAGTTTCTTTTGTGGCTAATTTGCATCTTCCGACAACCTTATCTTGAAGTAGGTTTACTCAACTGTACAGGGTGATCAGAAGCACTTGCTGTTGGCTCATCTTTTTGACAAGCCCTGCTTTTTAGGAATACTTGCAATGAAGGTAAGAACAACCTGTATCAACTACCCTGTCGTGCATTGTTCTTCAGGATTCCCAGTAAGGGTAAATTTACATTCTATTCCGTATCTATTTGATTGCATGTAAGTTTTATATATATATATATATATATAGATATATATATATATTATATATATATATATGTATATATATATATATATATATCAGTAATAAGTTGATAATTCTTGTGTTGAAGGCTGATCATATATCCGGTTTTCATGCAAACACCCACATCCCAATTGTTATCGGTGCTCAAATGCGATATGAGATAACAGGTGATGAAATATATAAGGTAAGTGGCCTCCTTGTCCTCCCTCTGTATTCTCGGACTGAATGATGAACTGATTCACAAATTGACTGAACAGGAAATAGGGACATTTTTCTTGGATGTTGTAAACTCAACCCATAGTTTTGCAACAGGGGGGACTTCAGTGTCTGAGTTCTGGTACTATGGCTAAGATTTGCTCATCTTATTTTTTGTTCTGGTTATCATATTATGTTATAATTCACAAACTGTGACACCTTATAAAGACGAATTGGATTACTGACCAGGACTGACCCGAAGAGGTTAGGTGATAAGCTACATACTGAGGACGAAGAGTCTTGTACAACTTATAATATGCTAAAGGTACGCACCTAATAAGCTCAGTTCATGACGATTGAAACTCTGAATTTCCTCAAAATAGATTTCCTCCTAGATTTTGTGAGCCTCGAATGAATCTTAGACAAGTTATCTCTGGGGGTTTATCTGTCAGGTTTCCCGCAACTTGTTTAGATGGACCAAAGAAATAACTTATGCAGATTACTATGAGCGTGCCCTCATAAATGGTGTTCTAAGCATACAACGTGGAACAGAACCAGGTGTCATGATCTATATGCTTCCTCTAGGTCATGGAGTATCCAAAGGGAGAAGCTACCACAGCTGGGGCACTCAGTTTAACTCTTTCTGGTGTTGCTATGGAACAGGTTTGCTGTAAGATGTTTGTTTCTTCTCTTCATAAGTGCTATGCTTCCGCAAATTTTCTCATCCTTCTCTTTCTTTTCGGTGAAGGGATCGAGTCATTCTCAAAATTAGGCGACTCCATATACTTTGAAGAGATGGGCAAAGTACCCAGCCTGTATGTAATTCAGTACATATCTAGCTCAGTCAACTGGAATTCTGCACAAATTTCTCTGAGGCAGGATGTTGATGATGTCCTTTCCTTAGATCAACGCCTCACAGTGAAAATAAAAGTGTCATCAAAGGAGGTACCTCCATGAACTTCCATTGACAACCAGAAAAATAATTCAATATTCCCCCTTATTATCACTTTTTCAGTGTTTCTGAATCTCTGCTTATTTGATATAGGATTCTGGAACAGCTACCTTGAACTTCCGTATACCGTCTTGGACATCTGCAAACGGTCTAAAGGCTTCACTAAATAGGTCCCCTGTGTCTGTACCAAATCCAGGTTTGCATTTGTCTTTTTTGTTTTTCAAAATTATTCGTCATGGTGATTAGCTTCTAAGTGTGTGCCTATTTTGGGCAGGTAGTTTTCTATCGATAACTAGGAGCTGGAGTGAAGGAGATGAAATCGCTCTGGAGTTTCCCCTGGGCATTAGGACAGAGGTTATTCAAGGTAATGATACCACGACTATCCCAGTAGTCTCTTCAGGGATGCAATTTCAAGGAATACACAAGTAGTAAATACTTGTTTATGTTCGTTTTGGTGAATTGCAGATGATCGTCCTCAATTTGCCTCACTTCAAGCAATTCTCTATGGGCCTTACTTGCTTGTTGGGTTATCTAAGGGTGACTATGACATCCAAACCGGACCAACAAAGTCTACTTCTGATTGGATAACCCCAATCCCAGATGAGTACAATTCTCACTTGGTATCTCTTACTCAGAAGATCAGAGACAAAGAGTTCTTCCTCTCGAACCAGGACCAAGTAATCACCTTGGAAGGATCTCCTCAAGCCGGGAATGATTCTTACGTACATGCCACTTTTAGGCTGATTTTGGAGGATCCCTCTGAGACCAAGGCAAAGTTTTCAGGACCAGACACTCTTATTGGAAAAACAGTCATGTTTGAGCCTTTCGATCTTCCTGGAATGGTAGTTGCTCCCAAAGGTACAGGGGAAGGGCTCATCATAAACTCAGATTCCGAAAAAGGATCTCCTGAGTTTCTTATTGTGAAGGGGTTGAGTGGAGAGGATGGAACGATATCCTTGAAAACCAAAGACGGTTGCTTTGTATATACATCCGGTATAGATGTGAAGCTAAATTGTGAAACTGGGTCCTTGGATGATGAATTCAAGTTGGCTGCAAGCTTTATTTGGAACAAGGGGTTGAAGGAGTATCATCCTATTAGCTTTGTGGCTAAAGGAGTAAGAAGGAGCTATGTTCTTGAACCTTTATTGGGATTGAGAGATGAAACTTACAATGTTTATTTCAACATTACCAACTAAAAAAGAAGGTTATCTGGGTTGCTTTGTACATACAAGTTAGTTGGTCCTTTACAATACCTATAAGTTTCGACTTTGATACCTTGTTATTCGTGGAATCAAAGTAGAAGTTGAAGTCAATTTGTTCTGGCTTTTCCTGGGAATGACCATTACAGTGCAATATAAAACCTATTCATAGGCACTCAATCATTCAAATTTTTGATTGAATTATATCTTTGATACAGTACTATGGTCCCTTGGACTAGGTCTAATGAGCATGGAACTCAAGGAACCTCAATATTAAATTATCATTGAAGGCATGAAAAATGTCTACATAGCATATCGGCTTCAAATTGAGAAGCATTTACATGAGGGGGCAGGTGAGGATGCATACAAAACCTTCTCCGCTGGCTTCAACAATCGAAGCCTTGGTTGACACTTGGTCCGGATACTTGGTTCAAGGCTATAATAGCTGAGTCAAAAATTGTGATCACTAGCCTTAAACTTTTACTTAAAGGATTAACGCGATATTCACGATCGATCTATTTGCCAGACCTAGTTTGAAGGCCATTGATAAATGTTACGGATTTGACCAGTTGCAAGGTATGGGACTTGTCCCACATCGGTTGTATGGGCAACTGATGAGGGGTTTATAGACCAAATGGGCTCTCTCTCCTAATAAGCTAGTCTTTTGGGATGAGTTCTCCTGTTTGGTCTATAACAATAAATTCATTTACCTTGGCAATGGCTACCAATATTCCTTAAGGGCTAAGGCTAGGAAGTAAATTTTTTTTGGATGGGGCGGGGGGAGCAACAATTAATGATTAGTGAAACTAAGGAAATGCATATCCAGCAAACCCATGAAGCATAACCCCCCCCCCCCCAAGAATTTGGTTTAGTCTCTGTCTTCAACATTGTGTACGTATTTGGCAAAGAGCTTTAGAATAGTTTTCTTGATTTAAAAAAAAAATTTTGGACCAAGATTAACCATTTGATCTAGTGAAAATGCCAATTTGGGTGTTGGTAAATAGTTTTTGGAAGAGTTTTTTGGATTTAAAAAGTGAATTTGGAAAAGCTAATTTTATGGAATTTTTGAAACAGCTTTTTGCTGAATTGGTTTTTTGTCCCACAACTTTATGAGAAACAACTAATTTCACCAACCAGTTTTTCTGCGAACAGTTAATACAAATAGTTAATATAAACAATCAATTCAGACCGTTAACAGTAAACTGCTAATACAAACAACTAACCGTTGTTTGTTAAACAAGGCCATGAACTAGAGTACGGTTCTTGTGCTCATCACTCAATCCTGATAAAATTGACTTTCACATAATTTATTTTACTAAAATTATCAAAAATCATGGCTACTCTGAGATATGGAATAGGATAATTCATATTAATTAGAAATGAAAACTGGCTTTAACGTTGTTCGGCGAATAGCTTATATTTTTCATTACTAACTTAAGTTGATTAGTAATGAGTAGGAGTGGACAATGGACCGGATTGGATCAAGTTAGGGCCGACCCCTTTACAAAGTGGATCGGATCACGTCATCATTGGCCTGTTAACCATTTAGGTCGGGTCGTGCCTTTTGTATAAATAAACGGGTCGGATCGGTCAGCCTATGAGCGATCTGCTTTTGGCCCATTTTAAAATGGAACAAACTTACGCAAAAAAACTGTGTATAATAATTATTGTTATGTATAAAACGTTGGTAATAAGTTTAAATAATTGGAACATGTAAACTAGTGTATCAAGTAGGTTGAAAAACTAATGAATAGGTCACTAAACGGGCCGTTGATTAGCCGACCCCGTCCCACTCGTTGATATGCCTTAATAGACTAGCCCAATATTGACCCGGTCCATGATTGATCCTATTTTAAATGAGCTGACCCGCTTGACCCAATGAATATTCGGTCCGTTATCTACCCCCAGTGATGAATATGATCTAGTCTAAATTAAAATTTGTTTAGTCTGAACATGACTTGAAATGAGCCAACAACATCAAACCAAACTATACAGCTTGTATCGTATGCCTATACATTTGTTTAGAGCAAATGATGAATTTATTAATCGAAAATTACACGGTACCTACAATATATAATAGATATCATAATCACACAAGATTATATCTAAAATAATAAATCTTTAAATCAAGAAAACTAATTGATACTCTTATGACCACTTCACTTTTACTTACTCGTTGTTCCATAATGCAACTTCTAATAAGGAGACCCGTAAAACTTGTATAGTCTTCCCCCAAAAGGATTTACATGCTATCATAATCCAAATTTGAAAAATTTATATCCATTGCAAATCTCTACAGTGATTAATAAATAATCTAATCCCAGGCTGTCAAAACGGTATGACATTAAATTGACACAGTCACTCAAAAACAAGAGATAGTGCCACTCATTATAAGAGGGTATAGAAGAAAGGTTGAGCAGGACCGAATACCTGGTCCATTTTTATGGAACCGGTCCCCGCTCTAATTGGAACCGGGTCTAAAAATCTAGGCCCGGTTGGAACCGTGTCCAAGATTTTGGAATCGGTCCCGGAACCGGTTGGGATCGGGTCCAGAACGGGTATCCGGTTGTAACGGCCCGAACTTAGGATTCGTGTTAATTATTTCAAATTATCCTAATCACAATTAATCAAGTTGGGCACCGCATTTCAATTTAGCATTTTATGTATATGTGCATATATATTTGTACATCGCAAATTGAAACGACGACGTGGCCTCAAAACGAATCTCGTCATGCTCCTAAATAATTCATTCTAGAGCTAATAAATATTTGAATGCCCTCTAGATAAACATAAGCCTAATTATTAAGGGCTAATTTGCAAAGAGATAATGATCATAATATACGAATTAATTTAATAGTAATATAACAATAATAAAAAGGGGACAAGTTATGTACATAAAAAGAATGAGTTAATAACTAAAAACGAAAATATTTTCTCCCAAATTCACTTCCAAAACTGTAAAATTTAAATTTATTAATTATAGCCAAACTAATATTCAATTATATATATATAATACAACAACAACAACAACTCCCAGTGTGGGTCCCGCTTTCGCGGGGTCTGGGGAGATCCAGTTGTAGACAACCTTACCCCTACCGGTATTCCTACCCATAGAGAGGTTGATTCCTAAAGACCCACAAAACAGTTTTTTTTGGGGAAAACGGTTTACAGAGGAAATGATTGCGTACCAAGTTACCAACTGGGGAGAAGGGTAAGTAGAGCAGATAAATAAGGAGCGGGGACATACCTCAACAAACTCGGGGCGTCAGAAGCCAGCACAGCCTAGCCAAGCACGACCTGCAGACAAGCACACAAAAACCCCCCACCCCCATCGAAGCTACAGCCACCTACGGAGCCGGTCCCCTACAATCAGAGACTCTAATCCTATCCCGCCACAGTCTTCTATCCTGAGCCATGTCCTCTGTCAGACCCACAACTCTCAGGTCCTCTTTAACTACTTCCTCTAGGCTCTTCTTCGGTCTACCCCTCCCTCTCTTTCCACTGGGGGGGACGATCATCTCGCACCTCCGCACTGGGGCGGCCACACTTCTCCGCTTAACGTGGCCGAACCATCTAAACCTCGATTCCCTCATCTTCTCCTCTATGGGGGCCACTTCGGCTAAACTCCTGATAACGACATTCCTGATGCCGTCCATTCTCGTAAAACCACACATCTACCTGACCATTCTCATCTCAGCTACCATCAACCTTTGGCCCTGCATCTTTTTTAGGGGCCAACACTCCGAACCATAAAGAACAGCCGGTCTAACTACCCTTCGATAGACTTTGCCTTTCAGTTCTAGCGGTATTCTCTTGTCGCACAACACCCCGGACACAGACTTCCACTTTTGCCAACCCACTTTTATCCGCTGGCTAATATCCTCCTCGACATCCCCGTTCTGCTGAATGATCGAGCCCAGATACTTAAATTTTGCGACCTTTGGAATTACCCTCCCCTCTAGTGTGATGTCTCTCCCCTCTTCTGTCCTTCCACTGAAACGACAATGGAGGTATTCCGTTTTTGATCTACTTAACCGGAAATCCCTATCTTCCAGTGTATGCCTCCAATTCTCCAACCTGTCATTCACCCCCTGCCTGGTCACATCGATAAGAATGATGTCATCTGCAAATAATATGCACCAAGGCACCTCGTCTTGGATACCTCTAGTGAGTTCATCCAAAACTAATGTGAAAAGAAACGGGCTTAAGGCGGAGCCCTGATGCAGGCCCATACTGACAGCGAAGTCATTGGAGACCCTGCCCGGTGTCCTAACACGCGTCCGCCCTCCCTCGTACATATCCTTGATAACACGGATGTACGCGGGCGACACCCTTTTCTCTTCCAAACATCTCCACAAAACCGCCATCGGGACTCTATCATACGCTTTCTCCAGGTCAATAAACACCATATGGAGATCCACCTTTCTATCCCTGAACAAGCCCATGAACCCTCTGAGGAGGTAGATCGCCTCAATAGTCGACCTGCCTGGCATAAAACCAAATTGATTCTCTGAAACCTCCACAACTGTTGTAGAAAAAGTTTTAATATTTATAAACCCCAAGTGCAAGGTGTATCGTTGAGTACTTGGGGTGTCGTCCGCAGGGAATTGTGTTTCCAACTACCAGAGTTCACTAGAGCGTCTCAATCTAGGCGAGATCAAAGGGTGAAAGAGAAAAGACTAAACTACGCTACAAACACAGAAACAAGCGACTTGGAGTTGTGATTTTACCAATGGATGAACCAACTAACCAAGACGAGTCCTAACCTACCCAAACCACACTACGAACTAGAGATGGTCGGTTGCACCATCAAAGGCCACCCAAGCCCTCTCTCAAGGGTCATGAGCTAGTCTAACTCGCGTAACCACCTACTTTCGTGGGGTTAGTCGAATTAGACCACAAAACTAGCAACCCCGAACCTAGCTCGATTCGGATACTGCTTTCGTGTCCCGAACTCGGCCATTCCCTCTCCCACACTAGCGAATTGACCTCACCTCTCAGCATAAGTCAATCGCCAAAAATATGGATGAAAACCCTCTCAGGCATTTCATCGAACACTTGGCGGGCGTGAAGGAAAACTCTAAGTTCTAGGCATAGATTGGGTATGGTTAGGCCAAATACAAGATTAGTTAGCCATCAAAAGGCTAATCATAACCCAAGCCAACAAATTCTAACAACTAATCATTAACAAAACACAAAGACCTAAACCTAAACCTAAACTAACGAAGGACGTAATAAACATGAACTGAAGGAAAGAGAATGAAATCCAACAATCAAATAAAACATGAATTAACAATCAAAACTAAACACTTAAACTAATACAATCTAAACTAATAAGATTAAACAAGAACAAACAATAACAAAATTGAAATAATAAGAGAGGAAGAAGAAGACTTATGCTTGAATTGAATGAGTGAAGTGGAAATCCCCAAGCATCAATCCCAAATCAATACAACTAAATTTTAATCTAGTCCCCTCAAAGGGGTTTTTATTGGCTACAATCTAATCTAAACTAACCTAGAAAAATAGAAGAAGAAGCCCCCTAACAAGGTCGAGAAAGGAGGATTAAATAGAAGACAAGGCGGGCCGCGAAGAACCGAAAGAAACAAGGGGCACGACCGTGCCTAGGTGGCACGGCTGCACCGTGCCACCTTGCTGGCCGGCTGCCCCGGCTAGCTCCCGTTTTTCCGTCTTTTCGCCCGTTTTGATCCTTTTCCGCCCTTTTTCGCGATATTTGCTTGGTTCAACTTATTACCTGCAAGAATAAACAAAACAAGTAAAAATCTCAAAAAATACTTAATAAAACAAGAAAAACTCTAAAGATTACGTTATTATACGAGCTAAGATTAGGTGAAAAGGGCATGTAAAATGCGACAAATTATCGCCTAACAACAACCTCTCGTAAACTTCTCTCAATCACCCTCTCCCAAATTTTCATAGTGTGACTGAGCAGCTTGATACCCCTAAAATTATTACAATGTTGGATATCTCCTTTATTTTTGTACAGTGGGATAACTGTGCTGACCCTCCACTCTCTGGGTATCTTGGCGGTCCTGAAAATAACATTGAACAACTCCGTAAGCCACTCTAGACCTATTTCCCCCATAAACTTCCAAACCTCCACCGGTATTTGGTCCGGGCCCACTGCCTTACCATCTGACATCTTCTTCAAGGGCTCCCTAATCTCCTCCTTTGTTATAAGATCGTCCGCACTCTGCTCACTACTCTCTTCACCCCCACTAGGGTCCTGTCGCACCCCTTCCCCATTTAGGAGTTTAACAAAGAACCTTTGTCATCGCTCCTTAATCTCAACATCCTCAGTCAACACCTTCCCCTCTTCATCCTTGATGCACCTTACCACTCCCAAATCCCTGGTCTTCCTTTCCCGTGCCCTGGCCAGTTTAAGAACCTCCTTCTCCCCTTCCTTCATCCCCAATCTATGGTACAATCTATCAAACGCCTGGCTCTTTGCTACGGCCACAGCCTTTTTGGCTACCTTCTTGGCCTCCTTGTATCCAATCTTCTTTTGCTCCCTTTCTTCTTCCGAGCGGCTACCCATGAACTCCGTGTAAGCCTCTTTTTTTGCCTTGACTTTCTCCTTTACCTCTTCATTCCACCACCAGGCACCCTCCATCCTGGTGCCGCCTCCCCTGGAAAAACCTAGGATTTCCTTAGCCGACCTTCGGATGCAGTCTGCCACAGCCTTCCACATCGAATCGGCGTCATCTGCCCTCCTCCAGGCTCTCTCCTCGGTTATTCTTTCTGCTATTAGCCCCGCCTTATCCTTTGTGAGGGTCCACCACTTTATTCTGGGTTCTCCGACTCTCCTCTGTGGCCTCCTAGGATACTTGCACACTACATCTAAAACCAGCAACCTATGTTGAGTTCCCAGACACTCACTGGGAATCACTTTGCAGTCCTTACACGATATCCGATTCTCCTTCCTCATTAAGAAGTAGTCAATCTGGGTCTTGCAAGAGCTGCTCCTGAAGGTCACTAGGTGGTCCTCCTTCTTCTTGAAGAAGGAGTTGACTACCAACAAATCAAAGGCCACCGTAAAGTCTAACACGGAGACCCCTCCCGCGTTTCTCTCTCCGAAACCAAAGCCCCCGTGGACCCCATCGTAGCCCGCTGCCTCCGCACCGATGTGGCCGTTAAAGTCTCCTCCTATGAACAGTTTCTCACTCCGAGGGACCTCTTGTATGACCTCGTCTAGGTCCTCCCAGAAGAGCTTCTTAGTGTCCTCCGGCAGGCCTACTTGAGGTGCATACACACTCACCACGTTCACGAAAACTGAACCCACCAAAACCTTAATGGCCATGATACGATCACTCTTGCGCCTCACTTCGACCACCTGGTCCGCCAGATCCTTCACAACCAAGATGCCAACTCCATTCTTCGCCTTAGTTGATCCCGAGTACCACAGTTTATACCCATCAATCTCTCTAACTTTAGCCCCAACCCACTTCGTCTCCTGAACGCAAGCTATACTAATCTTATGCCTACGTAAAGCCTTAACTAATTCTATCGACTTACCTGTGAGAGACCCAATATTCCAAGACGCAAGACGCACCTTCCGCAGCCCTAAACCCTTCCTAACCCCAAGCCTCCCTGGAGGACAGGCTGAAACAGCTACATGACTCGCCACAGAAGCAGACGCTTACGAGAACAGCCCACACCCTGCCATCTACCAACACAGGACACCCGGGTAAGCCACAACCAACTACAAACAACCAAACAGAGCTAGTACGAACAAGGAAGCTACTACTAAAACTAATACTACTAATGATAAAAGAAACTCACCTAGCCACCAAGGATAGTAACCCAAAGAGCGCCCCCGAAAGAACGCAGAAAATAATAATAAAATGAATGCTAAAACCAAAGAATTCAACACTTGAACTAGAACGAAGGATGCAGCAGACCCACACGAGTACAAGCAGCGTGCAATGCCAAAACACTACAAAAACCAAAAAGGCAACTGAAAACACTACAAAATCAATACACCAAATTCTAATCAACAAAGCACTTGACACCAAAACGCAGACGATTCCCGGGAAAATAACACCAAAGAAGGCTCAACAACTTCCCACCAAAGATGCTTCCCCACAACGTACAAGCAGACCACGACGAACAAACTGGGGAATACTAATACACCAACACCAACAACAATAATATGACTAATAACTCAAAAGGGTAATACTAATACACCAACACCAACAACAATAATAAAAGACCTTACAAAGAATTAAAAACTAATACCCCCAGCAACAGAAATTGTTAGAAAGACTAGAAAACCACTAGGCAAGAGTACACAACTATTCAAAAGAGAATGAATGAGCAAAATAGCAATAACAATAACAATAAATTAACTAGAACAATCACCACAATTTTTTTTTTTTTAAAAAGCAATCTACTAGACAAGAATAAACAATTAGACAAAAGAGAATGAATGAGCAAAGAACTATAAGCAAATAACCCTTCTGAGTGATAAAATAACCCAAGCTAAGCTTACAGAAGCCCACACCCCTAAAAGCTCAAAGCAAGTAACGAAGCCAGACTAAGAAAAAGCATGCAATGGAGCCAGAAAAACTTTGCAACTTCCACTATAATAAGAAAAGCAGCACTGGTAAAAAGAGTAGGTGACCCCTATCCTAAAATTCTACACACCTACCAGGCTGGCTCAATGGCTAATTCTTGCAACACTCAGAAGAGCAGCAACCGATGCAGGCGAAATGGTCAACCCAAGTAAATAGAAAGAAGAGCAGAGCAAGAGTAGATAGAAAGAAGAAGAGAAAAAGAGCAAAACGATGGAATGATCCACCCAAGCAAACTAGCAACAAGGACCAAAAAATAAGGATGCAGGGGCTAATGAGATGGGAACTCTAATGCAGCAGGGCACCAAACTTGAGCCAGAAACCAAAAACTTGAGCCAGAAACACAGGCAAGGCACCAACTACAACCTCAGTTAAACAATCCAAAAGCCCTACTCACTGCTATCCACAGGCCAGACACCAAAGAAACTTGAACAGAGCCAAGCGGACAGAAACCAGAATTCGTGAGAAACACAAAGGATTCAAACCAACTAGAATTAGTGGCAACCTGGCTGAAAAGAATGAATAGCAATTAAAGAAGAGATGGGAGAGAGAGGGAACCTGAGATTAGGCAGATGAATAACAACACTGAGGAGCCCAGATGAATAGCAATAGCAATACTGAGGAGCCCAGGAGGCAGGTGTTCTGGTACTTAGGGAACAATATATATATAATGAATGAATGAAAAAAAAAAATAATAATAATAGAAGGGGTGGATAAAGATGGAAAAATTTAGAAAAGTGTTAGTTGTCCTAATATTAAAGGGTAGAAAAAAAAAAGGAAAAGGAAAAATGACTAATTAAAACTAAACTAACCACAAAAAAAGACCAAAAGCATAAAAAAAAATAAAAACAAAAATCCCAAAACCTCCAACCCATTTCTCTGCCTATCCCCCACAGATACCCCCCAATTCCCCTGTTTTTCGTCAGCCACCCCCCTCTGCTAATTTCGCCACCGTTCACCTGCTGGCCGGTTGCCGCCCACGACCGTCACCACCCATCGCCGCCGGTCCCCCGCCACCCATGCCGCCCTCTTTCTCCATCCCCTTAGGTGCCTTTGGGTTGCTTGAGTGGGTTGAACGGTGAAACCCTAACTCTCAATTATTTTCAATTTTGATGTTTTGAATTCGAATTTTTATAGTAAATGATGCAATTAGCCTCGATGAGTGTCAATTTGTTGTTTTCTTGAATGTTGGTTGTGAAATTAAATGGATAAACTGAGATTGGGAATGGACATGATAGTAAGCAATAGGGATGCGAGCTGCACCTGAACCCGAAAAATTCGCCCTGAACCCACCCCATTTATAGCGGGTATGGATACGAAAAATGGAAAAAAAATGGGTATGGGGCGGGTACACTGAAAACGGGTATGGCTGTGGGTATGGGTTCGAGTATAGGCATCACCCGCCCCATACCCATCCCCGCCTCGTACCCGAATTTTTTGGGGGTAAAATAAATTGTTGAGCAGAGTTTTGAGTTTTGAACGTCGGTAATTCACTTTAAAAAAAGGCCCCACACCCCTACCTATCCCTAACTATGCAATGTATTCATTTGTATCGCTTATTTATTATACCGATACATGAAGTCAGGTGACTCGCGACTCACAAACCTAAAATCATAGCTCATTTATTGTGTCCCTCACTCCTTATTTCAGTCATTTATAGAATGCAGTTTTTGTTTATGAACTAAGTATGAACTCTTATCCTTAATCCAATGGATATTGTATTTCTTTCGAGCATTCTGCCTAGTTGAATTTAGTTTTATGAATTTATTTATATAAAAGAAATTATCGTACCCAATGGGTATTATATTTTAATATCTATATATACCGGAATAAAATCCGAAATACCCGATGGGTATGGGTATGTGAATAGATTTTGAAAACCTGATGGGTACTAGTGTGGGAATGATGATGACTTTTGAAAATAGGTATGGGTACGGAAATAACTCCACCCACCCCGCGCCCATCCCTAGTGAGGAAGGATGATGTTTGGTGCTAAAATTGGGTTTGATGATGTTGAGATTATTTTAGTGCCTACTAGAATGAAATCAAAATTAAAAAAAAAAAAACTATGTTGGATGGATGAGTTGTAATTATGAGACTGAAGGATTAGGGTTTAGGGTTTGAATAATATTTAAGTTAATCTTCTTGAGTTGTTAATGTTTAAATGAGCTAGTGGATGATTAGATGGAGATGTATGTATAAAAATATATAAGATTAATGTATGTGTTAATTTATGATCATAACTTGGTGAAAAAGATGTGGTAGAGTATAAGAAATACAAGCTTGATCATGGTTGATTTGGTGGTTCTAAGTGAATTATAATAAATATTTGAATGAAATTAATGAGGATTGATGTTAAAATTTTGTATATTGGGTGTATGAGTGTTTGTTGTGACTTGGTGATTTAGGGTAAGATGTTGGATGAAGCTTGAGTTTAATTGGGTTGCTTTAATATTGTTCAAGCAAATCTTTGGGGATAATCAAATGAAAATAAAGAGATATAAACATATGTATTAGGTTGTTGTGTAAGTACATGACAAGATTTAATTTTCTAAGTGAGGATGAGAGAGAGAGAGAGAGGAGAATGGAGGGAGATATAGTGGCTTTAAATGTTTGAAAATATGAACTAAGTATGGGGTTTAGTGAGATTCTAAGATTTGACTATTAAAGGAAATGGAAAGGAATAAGTAGTTTTGTGGATTTGGAGCTACTAACATAACATGCCTATGTTGCTTTATTTTACTAATGAATAATGTTATGGTTGGAACTCGACTTGAATATGAGACCAAGTTCATGAAATTGCCTTAAAACATATCGTAAACCAAAGTTTAATGGCTAACAATGATTCGTTAAAGAGAAAAGCAATAATCGTAATAATATCGTTAATAACAATTATTATCAAAAATAATTACAAATCTAATAATAATAATAATAACAACAACAACAACAATGATAATGATCGATAACGTCGTCAATAACAAACTCAAGATGAGTCACATCATTATGTCACCATAACGCGTATTAAAAGATCGTTAGCCATGTGAAGGAGAGGAAGCCAAAACAAAAACAAAATGGAACCCAATTGAGCTAATAATAATTGTTACACTAATAATAAAAAGATAAGTCAATGGGATTTAAATCATTCATTAAGTCAAGAAATTTAACAAAAATTTCTTAATTTTGCACTAACCAAGAAAAATTACATATTTAGAGCAGAAGTGAGGCAACATCGGTCGCTTCAAGCTGCCAGCAAATGATTTTCAATAAAAGAGAGAGATATTCTCAAAGATCCGGTACGTACATTGCCTGTGCTTTTTGAAAACTCACATGTTTATCAAACTACGCAAAATTAGTATAATATTCACATAATGAATCATTTTATGCAATGTTTTGTCACATAATCAAGTGGCCCCATCAATTATCAATCATCAGGGCTTATGCCTTTCAATTTACCTGAGTGGCTGCAACTCAGGCTTTCCGATTGGCTTGAGAGGTGTGCACCTATTTCAAGATCGCTGCAGACGTTAACAGGGTTCCACTTTCAGATAATGACCGGCAAATCAACTTTTCTCATACATTCTCTCTCTCCTATTTGTAAAATAAAATGTTCTAAAATGTGGGCGCCCAACTAATTAAACTCAAAGTTTATTTTACTGCATAGGGATGTACATGCTGAGTTTCGACTCATATTTCGAATGTTTTTATGTTTTCTGTTTTAGGCAAGGGATCAGTGGCCAGTCCTCTATCTGACAAACCCGGAGGTAGCAAGAAATGAAAGGGTCTTACAATTCCTTTTGTTCAAGATTCGCTAGTCAAATGCTCACAGTGATTTATAGGCTAGCACTTCGAAGAATCTGATGGTTGTATATTCCTTTGGATGTTGCATTTGTTAATATTTGGTAGTCATAAGTTTAGTTATTATGTCTGTCGAAGATTTTATAAATGGTTGAGCGTGTTATTTCACTTATGTGGTGAGACAGATAATTAAATGGGCAACGCAATGATACAGACAATTTCAGTTAGCCTTGTTCCATTACGGAACAGCGGTAATGCCTCCAATCAAAAGACTTTCGCTGCTAATCAATAATTTATGAGTAATTAGGTTAGGCTAATCAAATATTAGGAATTGGGGGCGTTACACCGGTTCTTAATTTTTTTCTATTCTATTTTATTTCATTTCATTTAAATTTTTGGTTTGTGGTTGTGATTTTGTGAGAGAACTAATACACCTAACAAGCTAGCTAATCGATCGTTTAAAATCAAATTTAATAGAGCGGCAGTTAGACATTTACCATTTACCATGCATTAAAGTCCAATTGGTTAGCTAATAAATAGCATTTTATTTCATCCAAACATTTAAAAAAAAAAAAATCTTCTCATAGTATTATACATTAACAAAAATATTTAGTAATATCAACGTGTAGCTGGAATTATGGCCGCATTGGAAGAACAACACTTGATGTCAACAGGTAATCGAGTAACTCAGATATTTTTTTTTTACAAAAAATAATTGTATCGGGTAACTGGCTAACCGATCCGGTTCTGATTTCAAGTTTTCCGGATCCGGTTGCAGCCGGTTCCAAGATTTCGGAACCAGTCCCAGACGCAATTCAACTGGGTCCAGGTATGGACCCGGCGGATCCGAACCTAGTCTGGATCCGGAATCGAATACCTAATTTTTTTTGCTCAGCTCTAATAGAAGAACTCTCATAAATGGAGATAGAATATTTGTTAAAAATAATAGTACTATGAAGAACAAAAATAAAGAAAAGATTGGGAATATTGATAATTCTTAAGAATTAGAAAGATGTTAAGGGTTTTTCGGGAGGAAAGCAGGAGAAAGGATGTTGGGGGTTTTTCACAAGGAGGATGCATTTATCCAAAATTTTTATAACTCTATTACTGGTATACATTTGATAAACTTTTATTTGACCTGATTTTAGCCCCTATTTGATCACTTTTTCTCATGGTTTTTATATTGAATCTAGATGAGAAAGGGTCAAATTGACTTCCTTTGATTCATACTATGCTTATAAAGTAGTTTGTCTAACTTTCAGGAGAAATTGTCTGGTTTTGATGGAAAGGAAGGCTTTGGAATGAATTTGGAGCAAGGATAAAGGTCCGACAAGTCCCACAAGCCAAGCGAAGCAGAATACAGGAGTGCACAACCGCGCTGCAGGACCAAAAGCTGCGCATTGGCTGGTGCACGACCATGCGTCCTACTAGTGCGTGGGTGCACGCATGACCGTGCGTCCTCAAACCACAATCGTGCATCTTATCTGTCGTCACGATTTAAGCTGTTTTTTAGCCTTTATAAAGGGGCTTTTTCTTTCTTTTTGGGCAATTTGTGACACTGAGGTACCTTAATTCTTTGGAAATAATTATTAGGAGTCAATGTTTTTAGAATGTATTTCAAAGTGCCTGCTATTTTAGGTAAACTATTAATAGGGGATAATATTTTTTTGAACTAGTTACTGGCCGAAGTTTTTCTTTGCAACTTAGTCCCTGAACTTTCAGAAATTACAAAATAGTCCCTAAAATAGGAAAAACATGTAAATAAACTATTTTTAGGGGTTTTTTCAAAAAATATGCTTGTTTTAACTGATTTAACTTCTTATAATGACTTTACTGATACTAGTTATCCCAATCTACTATTTATATCTTATATATTATAATTTTTGTGGTTATAGGCCCACCATACTTAGCAAAATAATTAAAACTTAATTAGAGAGTTTCGATCATTACTTGAACGTAGTCGACGCTGGACTCCGGCGTTCCTCTAACTTCCGGTTTACAGATATTGCTAATCTCAATCCCACCTTCCTTAGATTAGGCACAGCACAGATTTGTTTCGTTTCCTACCTCAAACCATAGTCACTGATCAAGTTTTTACTCTTTTTCAAGGATAGTGGAACTTTAATCAAGAACTTATAATATTTAAGATATAAGGTTCAATTGGATAACGTTCCCTACTGGGAAACTTCTTTTATTAAAAGCTTGAAAGTGGTTATATTACAATGGAATGCTTTGAAGAGAAACTTAAGCTAAGATCATTAGAGATACTTGCTCATGGAGAAATGGAGAATCCCAACTTCTCTCTTACTCAAGAATGCTCAAATGACCGTGCCCTTTTCAGCTCTCAACCTCTCTATTTATAGAGGGGATAGGGGTACATAGGATGCCCTAAAGTCTACAGCACATAAAGATTTTTCACATGGCTATAGTTGTATATAGTACACTGTCGGCTACAGTACGCATTTTATTTTACAGATCAGACACTTGTCAAAATAGTACAATAATGGGATAGCCTTTTCAGAATGACAAGATTAGTCATCATTATTGAGATTCTGCATGACTTCATCTCCAATTATATCTTTCAGACCATCATTATCTGGATAATTATCAAAATCTTCATTGATTTGGTTAAAGTGCTCTGGATCATATTCTTCAAATAACTCAAGGAGATATTTTTTCCCGTTTTCTGATAAGAATTTTTCAGCTCCAACATCAAAGAGATAATCAAAAATATCTTCTGATTCTGTACCATCCACTTTCATGTATTATTTGAACTCGTTACCATAGGCGAAAGTAGTGTTTCCACAATGCATTAACGTTTTTCCTTTTTCAATCATTGCCCAACATTGATGATAAATGTTAAAAAATCCAAGCCCTTGCTAGTGCGGGATCAATAACTACATTCATCGGATCTCCATGAATCTAATTTTGTCGTTGATCACTGGGATCATCGCAATCAACGAGTTGGACAAGATAATGGGCTAGTTTGACTTTTCTATTTTCATATTCAATCAGGGCGCTGTAAACCTCCAAAGTTAGGTATTTGCGAACTGGAATTTTTGTTGGTCCTTCAAGAGATTTAAGAATCCAATGGAACCTTTTGAACATGTATTGTTAGAACTTAGTTAAGATCGAGAAAAATAAAAAATTTGGATCTGGGACTTCTGAGAAGTAAAGTGTCATCCCATACTTCCAGGCTTTGAAGACAGGATCACGGGGAGATAATAAATTGGCTGGAAAACAAATACCACCAACTCCAGATCTGTCAGAAAAGTAGATTGTTGTACTCCAAGACTCCCAAATATCATAGGAATAATGATGATAAATGTCGATGCAGGCTACATACCATTCATTGAACCATTTTTCTTGGATATGAGAACTTATTTTTTCTTAGATATCATAAGGACATCGAAGATAGCTAATTTGTAATTCTAGAAGGGAAAATCTTTGAACTAATAGATAGGTAGTAGAAAGTAGACCAAAGCGTAATTTACTTTTTGTATGAAATTTCAGGTTATCAATAAGGACTTTACTAGAAGGTGTAACCCGTTCTAGTAGAAGTGGCATTTCATTAAGGATTTCCTCCTTTTCTGGCAGGAGGTCGGCTTTGATGATCACCATTGACGAGTTCTCAAGTTAGACTGTCTGCCAGAGAGTTCTTTGACCCCTGTATATGTTCAATAGAGAAGGAAAACTGGTTAAGCCATAATTGCCAATGTAGGAGTAGCCCTTGTGCTTGCATACTTGATAAATTATTTTTCACAAAATCGAGTATTCCTTCGCAATCAGTTCGAATGAGAAAAGGTTTAGGGGCTAAAAAAATTAAGAATTTTTCAATTCCCCTTATGACTGCAAGAATTTCTTTTTCCATCGTGGAATAGTTACATTCTGCTTTATTAAAGCTTCCACTGCAATATTTGCAGAGTTTTTCTCCTTCTTTGATTTCGAGTACCACACTCCAGTGGTCATTGCTGGCATCTGTCTCAAGAATTAAATCATCTTCTTCGTTAGGCAAATTAAGGACAGGAAGATTTTTACACATCTTTTTGAAATTTTGAACAATATTTGTATCGTTAATAGTCCATGTCCAGCTAACATCTTTCTTGAGTTTTTGCTGTAATGGTTTTCTTAGTTTAACTAAATCTTTAATGAAATCAGAAGTATAGATAAGACACCCTAGAAACCTTTCTAGTTGCTTCCTATCTTCAATTTTTTCAGGAAAATTTTCTATTTTTTTCGGAATATGTTTTTGTAGAATAATCTGTCCAACTTTTATTTCTAGACCTAAAAATTCAATTTCTTGTTCAGCATAAATGCACTTGTTTTTTCCTAGTATAATACCATGGTCAATGCATCTCTGGGTGACAACCAATACATCATGTTTATGCTGCTCTATGGTTTTGAAAAAGATAAGGATATCATCAATGTATACTAGACAACAATGATTAAGATCTTTGAAGATATTATCCATTCTTCTTTGGAATATTTGAGGTGCATTTTTAAGACCAAATGGCATTACTATCCATTCATAATGTCCTTGTGGGGCACTAAATGCAGTTAAAGAAATACTTTTCTCATCTATTTTTATCTGCCAATAACCACTTTTGCAATCTATTTTCGAGAACCAAGAGGCTCCTTGAATTCTATTGAAAAGGATTATTTTGTTAGGAATATAATAACCATCAAAGACAGTATTATCATTAAATTTTTTGTAATTGATTACCATTCTAGCTTTTTTTCTTTTTTCTTCAGCATGATTTCTTACCATGAAAGCAGGACTAGTATGAAGACTCTCGCTATTTCTAATTAATCGTTTGTCAAGAAGTTCTTTAATTTGTTTGTCAAATTCTTGGACCTCCTGGTGTGTATACACCATTTGTTTGACTCGAATTATAGTGTTGGGATTTAGTAAGGTGATTTTAGCAAATGTTTTATCTTTATCCCAAAATTTTAGAGGGTTATCAGAGTAGAGTTCTTTACACAATTGTTCTTATTGTTTAACAATCTGCTCTTTAACGGATAACTCGAGTAATGAAATTGTTAGTGCTACTTCTTACTATGCAGGCATTACCTTCTCACCACGCTGTCTGCGTGTAAATTCAATTTTCTGATGAGTGTAAGTCTTACTTAATTTTTTAATAAGAACTGAGTGACCATTAATTATAAATATTATTTGCCTTATAGTCTGAGTGTAAGGAGAATATAATCTTTGAAAAATATTTCTAATAATCATATCATGAGAGGGTTGATTAGTAGCCCATAGAACTAGTATAATATATTGAACTTCTCCTAATTCTATAGATAATCCTTCTATGGCTTCATTGTGACTCATAATACTATTATCAGCTATCCTTACTTGTAAAGAATTTTTAGCTCTTTTCCACATAAATTCAGAAAATAATGATCTTTTTCCAAAGCATACAGAACAACCGCTATCTATGTAAGTACATAATTCATATTTATTATATCCCTCTAAACATATCTTTATTGGTATATAGATGCGATTAGGATTTGTGTTGGTAGCTTCATAGGATATTTCCATAGTCATATTTTTGACTAATTCATCCTCATAGATAGGTTCACTGACAGTTTTAGTTTTGTACCCAATGACTTTTCTATCTAGACTTGTTAACCGATCTAAACTGGGTCTTGCGGCCTCAAAACTCATTCTACTTATTTCACTGGTTAGGCTAATTGTATCATCTTCTTTAAGCTCTTCTTCAGCGGATGAAGATCCTTCTCCCCAATCTGATCTTGTACTCACGCTTCTTAATAGTTGAGGTTTAATGGTGATCTTACCTTCCTCATCAATTTTTATTATATTTTTCTTATTAATCTTTGTAGGATTGGTAAAGTTAGATACCTAAGATCGATCGATTTTTATCTCCTGCGGATTAGACTTGATTCTCTGGATCTTTTGCATGGGGGTAGGACTCTCAAATTTTTCTGCTTCTATCATTATTACTTTAGTCTTAGGGTCTATCGTATTATCTAGCTCGTAGATAATTTTCTAAAATATCCTTAAAGGATATCCTCCTCTTTTCATGTCCATCCCAACTGTTTTTATCTTAAGGGATAGGAAGTTTTTAGCAAATTCATCTTTTAGACTTACGTAATATCTAGGTCGACAGTTAAAACCTACTGACCCATTACATAAATTGGTTTTTATCCCTATGATTATCTGATTATTAAATTTGATATGCCTAATATCACAGAGTAAAGCGTAAAGATCTCTATCTTTACCATAATATTGTAATGAAGTGATTTGAATTTGGGCACTTCCGACATGGATGTACCTATATTTTCTATCTTTGTTATGCTTAAGGATATTCTCCCAATTAATAAGATTAACTTCCCCAACGTCACACTTACAATCCTTTATTTCTATATCTCCTTCCATCATTTCACATACATATTTGCTTTTTAATTGAAAAATAGATTTTTTATAGATCATATCTTTTTGGATTATGGGTATAACTCAATCTCCTTTAACTTCTTCATGATCATTGTCTACTACAAACTCTTCTCCTTGGAGATCACCAAGGCTTACTGAGCTACTTTCCATCATATGGCATAATCACTTTCTTCATATTCATTGTCCTCTATGATTTCAACAATTCCTTTGTTATAGCCTAGGGCTAGGTCTAAAGCCTCATCTTCACTAAGCTCAACATAATCTAGGCTTTCCAATGTTTTAATAAGTTTATTATTCTTTCTGTTTTTGTATTCATTAGCATAATGTCCTACTTCTCCACATGCCCAACATTTACCATTGTTTTTACCTGCCGGGCAATAAGCAGCTTTCCTAAAAAATCTACATTTTTTTGGACTTGGTTTGTTGTAATAATTTCTTCTATATTTTTCGCCTCTCTGCTTGTTAAAGCTCTTTTTCTTATAGAATTTTCTTTTTCTTCTTTTCTCAAGTTCTTTTCCCCACTTGTGAGGTGAATCTCAGCATGTTAAGAACTACTTCTTAATTTTCTTTTGCTTTTGCAGGTCAAGGCATTGTTCATTGACCCATTTTCGTAGATAAAAAATTCTTGAACTAAGGGTATCAACAACATCTGTTTGTTCTAACCATATTATATATTTTTCATTAATTATAGAATTTATAGGATATGGCAACTTGTCATAGAACATGCCAAGATTGGTTTCATTATGCCCAATTTTGTAATAATATTGATTGAATTCTGCAATATAATTTTCTAGGTATCTCATATCCCATAGTTCTATGTTGTTAATTTTTCTTTTCATTCTCGTGCTTTTTCTTCAGAATCAATTTTGGCTCCGATGATTTCAGTTTCAATTTCTTTGCATAAACTTCTAAACGTAGCAGCTGGTATTTCTATCGTTCTTAATGTATTTTTACCATCTTCACTTAATGAATCATACCAGTCAGCTACAGTGCCACAGAAATTATGTTCAATGTAATTTAGAAAATTTACTGCAGTCCATGTAGTATTTAGATTTAAGGCACGGTTCATTCCTTTTTTCCAATGCTCAAATATTTCTTATCTATTACGGGCTCCATCAATGTTTAAGATATAACTAGTTTGGCTAATTGGGGTAAGACCAATTTCTTTATAGGTGGTAGTTTTCCTTGGGATAAACCCGAAGGAAAAATTGCTTGTTCGTCCTGCAAGAACATACCTAGGTCTTAAGAAATGAGTGTTTCTTCTGGAAGGTTCATCAAATTCTTCAGGTTTAGGAACGACATTATTAACAAGATTAGTCTCTGTTTCATGTAAGTCAATTTCTTTTCCGATTTCGTTAATCTCATTTTCCGCAATCATTTTACCATATTTTTTAATCTAATTTTCGTTTAATTTCTTCTAATGGTAATGCATTAAGATCATCAAGTTTAATAAGATTCATTTGCTAATGTATTTCTTCTTCTAGTTGGACATTATTAGTCTCTTCATTATCATCAGACAAAACATCATATTTATCACTAATAGTGTTCATGATTTTGTTTAGTTCTTCAGGATTTTGTTCTTTATCAAACATTTTTTGTATTTCTTCAAGGGAATGTTGCTTATTCTCCATCTTCTTTTTCTTTCTTTTCAGTCGATTTCTCTCCAGATTGTTCTCCTATTTATTTTTGGATTTTTACCTCTTGTAAAGGAAATGGAGTCTTGTTTTTTAGATTTTGGAAAGGATATTTATGCTGAAAAAGAGTGCTAATGCTAGGACTAGCTTTTTCACTATATCTAACTTCGTTAATAAGAGAAAGATGCACAACAGTCAATTGATTCTTAAGGTCTTTCAGTTTAGTCTTAATTTTAGCTAATTCAGCCTTTAATTCTAAATTATATCAGTGATATAGTTTAGTTGAGGTGCTAATGAGATATTACCTTTCAGTGAGTGAACAATATGTGAATAATTAGGTCCAAGACAAGCAGATCATGGTTCAAGCATTAATCTTAGCTAATCACAGTTAATTAGCTTAATCAATCATTAACTAACTTAATAATCTTAATTATTTTTGTGCACGTGGCTCTGATACCAGATGAAAGAGAACGTCGAGATCTATTAGTGAGCAAAAACCACACACTTTTTTTAATTTTTCGAAAGTAAGTTTTTAAAGATTGAGGGTAGATTTGCAAATATAAAAAGTTTAAGGGCTTAAAAGAAAATATAAACAGTGAATGGTCCCCTTAAAATAGTTTTCACAGAATATTGTGTACTTTTAAATATATTTTAATAACATAGTCCCCTAGTTATGATTTCCACACAAAGTGGGATACCTGGCAGTGATTTTTTCCTTTTTGGGGGAGGCCTTTTGCTGGGTTTTTGAGAGAGCCAATTAGGGTTTATCATAACCTCACAAACCCCTTTAGGGGGAGATTAGATTAGGTTAGTTCTTGTATACATTGTAGAAGATCTTGGATTCGCAATTGAAGACTAAGTTCTTCTCTTTTTCTCTTTAATTTCATGCTTTTTAATTTATTTTTTAGTTCAATAGATTATTGTTTTGCTTTGGTTTCAATGTCCATTTGCGAGTTAAAGCTTTGATCTTTGGTTATGATTTGTTCTTGAAATGGCCAATTGATTCTTGTTTGCGTCTTGACCTAACTTGTTTATACTTGAATTTAGAGATTTTTCTCACGCCTACCAAATGTTCGATGAAATGCTTAAAAGTGCTTTCATCCGTGTTTTGAGGTAACCGACTTATGTTGAAATGTGAGGTCAATTGTCTAGTATGAGTAGAGAGAATAACTAGCATTTGGACATGAAAATAGTTCGGGTCCTAGTTAGATCTACGGTTGCTACTTTTGTAGTTTAATTGAGCTAACTCCATAAAAATAGGTAGTTAGAATAATTAAACTAGCTTTCAACCCTTGAGAGAGGGCTTAGTGAGCTTTAATGGTGCAACCGATCAACTCTGAATCATAGTATAATTTGGGAAGGTTAGAGTTTGACTTGATTTATTGGTTTATCTCAGGTTTAATCATAATCGAAGTCTTTGTTCTTGTTTTAGTAGTTTGGTTTTATTTTCTATCCCTATTCGTTTTGCCTAACTTAAGACGTTTTACTTAGTTCTGGTACTTGGAAATACAACTCCCTACGGACGACACCCCGAGTACTCAATGATGCACCTTACACTTAGGGTTTAAAAATATTGAAACTTTCTTAACAAGTTTTTGGCACTGTTGCCGGGAAGTTGTTGCTTGTCAATATTGGAGCTCGGTTGAGTAATCGAGACTAGGCTTTGATTTGAAAAAAATTGAAAACTAAAAAAAATTTTTAAAAAAAGCCAATTTTCCACTTTCCTCAGTATGAACATGAATTATTTTGGAGATATTATGATCAATTGCATGTCTTTGTTGCTCATTGTGATTATTGCTTGGAAAAGTGAGAAATTTTAAATACAGTTTATGAGGATGTGAATTGTGAGACCCATGTTCTTTTACAGTATTGAGATTTTTGTGCTAAAAATGTTAATAAAGCATGTGATTTTCCTGATTGGTTGGCTTAGAACACTTATAAATTTGATATTAGTTGTGCTAACTCATACATCCCACCCCCTGCATCCCTGATTATACTCCTCTTGTATGTGACATTCACCATTGCTCTGATCATGACTATAATTTTTGTCTTTGTGATATTTCGAATGATAGTTTTGCCAAACTGTCCAGTATGATAGAGGCAATGAATGAGTAACAAATTGAGTTTGCTAATAAGATGCGGGAGTATGACCTATCACATGAGACCGACCTTAGGTTTAGTTCTCCTAGACTTGATGTCAATCTGTATGATGATGGTGTGTCTTTCTCTCCTCTAGAGTTCAGACTAGGGAAAATACTCGACCCTCCCTTGACTACTTTACCCATTGTTACTCCATCCTCACCTAGCACTTTTAGGAACAAAACTACATTCGTCATGACTTTTCTTGATACACCTTTCCCTTTAGCTCAATCGACGGAGTTTGAGGTAGGTGAGACCTTTGGTATTAGTGCTAGTGTTGATGAGGATGATACTTGTTCTGAGTCAGGTGATCTTTTTATTGAGGTGCATGACCTTCATGAGACTCCCACAGGGACTTCATGTGTGGATGTTGTGGTTGCAGTGCCAGTTAGTCCTGGTCTTGTTGATAATATATCCCCCAACCCTCTTGATACATTCCAGGCTTCTTCTTTATGTTCGCCACCATCCCCTTCCCCTGAGTATTATGATATGTCATTTGTTAATCATCATGATATGCTTAATCAGAATGTGGTTGACTGTCTCGAGTCTCTAAGTACCTTTAGAGGGTATGACCCCTCCCTTGACCCTTATAGCATGTACCTCGAGACCATGCTTGTGAAAATCATGTCGACTACCACATTTGATTTTTTTACTGATTCTTCAAAGGCAATTGATAAGTTTAGAAGAGCACTTGCTATTATTCCTAGATTCATGTTTAAGTGCTCTTATTCACATTCATCTAAGTTGCATGCACAGGCATATAATAAGCTCCTGCGAGCTTTGACTGCATCTGAGTTGAAAGCTTGAGTCTTGAGAGACAAAGAGTGGCTGATGCTTCTTAAGCCCCTGTGGCATAGTTTGGGTACATTCAGTACCCGACCTGGTATACTCGTTCTAACTCTTTTTGCTTCTTTTTATTTTCTTTCTTTTCCTTTTTGTTTAGTTGTGGATATTAGGTTGTGTTTATTTGTGGATATTAGGTTGTGTTTTTGTTGGTGATCAGCTTTGGGGAGAAATTTGGGATGTTATTGGGCCAACTTATGGCTATGATCACCTTTTTACTTTGTTTTCTTTTTGTGTTTTGTTTTGTGTGTCTCGTTAGACTGCCTATAATTCACCCCTTGGGGTGCGACCCCTCCCCGGACCCTGCGTGAACGCGGGATGCTTGTGCACCGGGCTGCCCTTTGTGTGTCTCGTGTGGGTGATTTTGTTTTCTTTGTTTCTATGTGTTTTTATTGTAGTAGTGACTCATCAGCTCCCAATGAGAACATTGTGAGATTTAGATGTAGGGTAAGGTCCCATACCCTTTTGTGTTTATTTTCGGGGTTACATACCCTTTTGGGATTATTTTATGTGAAAGTTTCTCAAAATTTTCAATTTTTGTATAGTTTTCTTGCTAGCTTTGGGGAAGCCCGTATTATTCTAATCAGCTTAAATCCCCTGTACTTTGACTATTAGCTTGTATGTAAGCATGATGTGCATGATAGATCTTCATTCTCAGTGTGTCATTCTAGACCCTAATTCTAACCCCAATTATTCATTATCGATGTGTAATCCAATCCTAATTTATACCATCATTGCTATCTCAAGGTATTAGTCTTCCATGATTGGCTCTCCCACTTGTCTTATACACGGTTACTTTAGTTTTTGTTTGCATTTCAAAAAAAATAAAAAAAAGGAGAAAAAATAAAAAATAAAAATCAAGAATGACAAGTATCCCTTTAAGGCATGAGCTGCTCGGCGTTACCTTTTGAGGCAACACTGCTACTGGGTGTTACCCTTTGAGACAATACTGCTACTGAAAAAGCTTGCTTTCTGTGTTAATAAGTCAATAATGTAGTTTGTGTCAGTCAAGTGGAATTGAGTTTAATTACGGTAAGCCTGAGTCCTATGATGATGTACACTAGCACACTAAGCACTAGGATGGATCCAAAGTTTTGATGTACAGTGGGATGAAAAGTTGGTACGTCGATGTCATGCATGGGGAAAGAGACTCTTGTGTATACATTATGTCTATATGCAGGCTAATATCTTTGTTACAAGGGTGATTTGGTTGGTTAGAACTTGTACAATTTTCTCTCTTGTATATATTTGTGTTTTGTTTGTAAACCCAAAAAGATTTTCTATTTTTCTTCTCTTTTTATTTATTTTTTCTTTTTCAAGATTTTGTGGGTATATCTTTTGCAAACCCTCACGAGACCTCATTTATCCACTTGGGGGAATCAAGGAGCTTAAAGGGCTTGTTGCATATGCTAAATGCAACCATAATTCATGCGACAGTGAGTTAGGTTCCTAACTTAGTTTTTATTTTCGTTTTGCTCGAGGATGAGTAGAAGTTATGTGTGGGGGTATTTGATAGACCTTTATTTGACCAGATTTGAGCTCGTATTTGATCACTTTTTCTCATGGTTTTTATATCAAATCTAGATGAGAAAGGATCAAATTGACTTCTTTTGATTCATATTGTGCTTATAAAGTGGTTTGTCTAACTTTCAGAAGAAATTATCTGATTTTGATAGAAAAGAAGGCTTTGGAACAAATTTGGAGGAAGGATAAAGGTCCGACAAGCCCCGGGAGCCAAGCAAAGCGGAATGCAGGAGTGCATAACTGTGCTGCAGGACCAGAAGCTGCGCATGGGCTGGTGTACGATCGTGCGTCCTACCAGTGCGTGGGTGTACGCACGGCCATGTGTCCTCGAAGCGCGATCGTGTGTCTTACCTGTCATTGCAATTTAAGTGGTTTTTCAGCCTTTACAAATGGGATTTTTCTTTCTTTTTGAGGGAGGCCTTTTGCTGGATTCTTGAGAGGGCCAATTAGGGTTTATCCTACCTCCACAAACCCCTTTAGGAGGAGATTAGAGTAGGTTAGTTCTTGTATACATTGTAGAATATCTTAGATTTGCAATTGAAGACTGAGTTCTTCTTCTCCTTTTCTCTTTAATTTCATACTTTTTAATTTATTTGCTAGTTCAATAGATTATTGTGTTGCTTTGGTTTCAATGTCTATTTTGAGTTAAAGCTTTGATTTTTGGTTGTGATTTGTTCTTGAAATGGCTAATTGATTCTTGTTTACGTCTTGACCTAACTTGTTTATGCTTAGATTTGGAGATTTTTCTTGCGTCCATCAAGTGCTCGATGAAATGCTTGAAAGAGCTTTCATCTATGTTTTGGGGCAATTAACTTATGCTGAAAGGTGAAGTCAATTGTCTAGTGTGGGTAGAGAGAGTGACTAGCATTTGGGCATGAAAATAATCCTGGTCCTAGTTAGATCTAGGGTTGCTACTTTTGTAGTTTAATCATGTTACCCCATGAAAATAGGTGGTTAGAAGAATTAAACCAGCTTTCGACCCTTGATAGAGGGCTTAGGTGAGCTTTCATGGTGCAACTGATCAACTCTGAATCCTAGCATAACTTAGAAAGGTTAGGGTTTGGCTTGATTTGTTGGTTTATCTTAGGTTTAATCGTAATCGAAGTCTTTGTTCTTATTTTAGTAGTTTAGTTCTATTTTCTATTCTTATTCGTTTTGCCTAGTTTGAGACGCTTTAGTTAGTTCTGGTACTTGGAAACACAACTCCCTGCGGACGACACCCTGAATACTCAACGATGCGCCTTGCACTTGGGGTTTATAAATACTAAAACTTTCCTAACAACATTTGTATCATATGTACTCCCAAACGGTCAAACATTTGTCAAATGCACTTGGTAACGCTTGGGTAAATCAACTTCTAAGGATCCTAATCATGATCAGGACTATCCTATGCTCTCTAACTAATTTTTTGCAAAATAAGTACGAATAATAGGTTCATAATAAGTTCATAATTAATTAAGTTCAAAATAAGTTCACCCAAAATAAACTAAAACAAGAGACAGCTTAATCCTTAACATATCCAGTTTCCCAGGCGCAGTAGAATTACTTAAAATATAATCTTATAAAACTTAGATATATATCTTTTATTAGACATATCGTAGGGCATATCTTTTTTAATTTTTACTGTAAATGAGATGCAGAAGGTTTAATGACCCTAAAGAATTTTATTGATTGAACTTATTGACATCCACATGAACTTTTCTTTTTCTATTAGGCTCGCATAGTCCATTATACCTTCACTCAAGAGAAACTAAAATATTGTGTTATGTCATTACCCTTGAACATTTTGCTCAGTGCTACCAAAATTTAATTAGCCTGATCCAACAATTCAACTTTGTCCAATCCAATTGTCAAACTTGAATTATGCTCATTTGGTTTATTCAATCTAAAAAAATCAAATATTAGATAAAATATTTCATTTAAATTTAAAATCTCATCCAACTTATCTGATTTAAATTTATCTCAAATCCGAATTCCTACCAACTCTTATTTAACTAACTTTTAAGTTTAACCTTGTCTTGATGGAAAGGCCTAAAAATTTAATCTAAGCTTGGCACTATATAGCTAGGTAGGCCCACTGCCATTTGTTGATGCCGTTACCTTGTCAAGCTAAGCTGAATTTTTAATATTGGGCTTAGGGTATTCTACAGACCTTAGAATAATATTTGCTACTTTTTTGAATTATATTGCTATGTGGGCCAGGTTGCTTGCCATAATACTCTGATACTTTGTGTTTTCTTTTTTTTTTAAATAAAAAACTTAATTACTCCTCCTCGCTTTACGTGCTGTCCAGGCCCTCGCATTCTGTGTTTTCCAAAATTCAGACAATGGTGCAATTCTTTTTCATTCATTGCAGCTTATGCTTCCTGTTATGATTTGCTTTTGTGAATTTATAACATTTATGTTCAATTTAGTGCAGCTAGTATTTGGATCTGGATTGTTCAGTTGTTTTTTTATTTGATTTTTTTAAATTTTCACTTGGCATACTATTCTGGTAGAATTGTGAGTTTCATTTTTGGGCATTATTGAATGTTGATGATGATTATTGAGGGAGACAGTGTTTCTACTTCTCCAAATTCAAGTGCCATCGAGAGAGATGTTGCTTTGTATAATTTGCAAGAAGTTGATGGATGCTCTGTTGGTGATTTGCAGGGAGATTTACATATTAATTCTATTGTTCAAGGTATTTTTTTGTATTTATTATTGTTCTGTTTTGCTTATGCATCATTATATTTGTTGCTTCTAAGGCAATGTGTGTAGCAATTGTTATATTTTTTAATATTTGTCAAGCGTGCATTCTTGTTTTGCTTATGGAACTAGTTACAATTTGCTTATACGAAATTATAGTGCTTATGAATTTTTTGTGTGTGTTTTATTTGTAATTTTTGTAATGTTGTTGACAGAGACATTGAATTTTGTGATTTTGGTTATTCTAAAGTTGACTGTGGATGCTCTGTTTCTTCTAGTTATTGTCCATGGTATGAGATGTTAGTAGATTTTGTATGTCTTTGATAGAGATTATGTACGTATTTTGCTTAGTATCCATAGTATGAGATGTTACTAGATTTTGGTATCTCATATGTATCATTTTTTGGTTTTGCTTATAAAGGTTATTTTTATTGCTTATAATATAATATAGTCAGTGCTTATGAGGCCATTGATGAAAAGTTTTTTATTGTTATGTGTTTTAGGCAAAAGCCCCTATATTTCAGTGTCAAGTGTACTTTTTTTTTGAAGAGACAATTGAGAATTTGTGTCGGCCTATTCAAGAAGGCAATGCTAATGATGCAGATTGTGTTTTATATATATATATATATATATATATATATATATATATATATATATATATATATATATATTTTAACAATGGTGAAGATGAATTACAAGAAATGTTAGATGCCTTTTCTCACAAGAGTACGCCAAACTACATCATCAGCCAATATAGATCCAAGCGCTGGAGAAAAACAGACCTCTGAAGAAAAGAGAGTTGTGATTGAGTGACCAAATTTAGAAAACCAGTCTGCAGCCATGTTTATCTCCCAAAAAATATGAGTAATATGGGATTGGGTACCATGGTGTAAACATGCATGGATGTCTTCAATAATTGTATCAATTTTCCAAGGAACGTGGGATTTGCCTTTTAATGCCTTAATCACTATACGATCATCTCCTTCAATGCATATCCTATTAAAGTCGACCTGTATAGCCGCAGCAACTCCATATCAAAGCGCTTTGGCTTCGGCTACGAGGATTGATGTATAACCATAAGACGATGCTCCTTCTTTGAGTAGTTTACTGGTCCAGTCGCGAAGTATATATCCGCTTGCTGCTGAGGAATTAAGGAGGGATCCGTCAAAGTTGAGTTTGATGAATCCTAGGGGTGGAGGGTCCCACCTAACAAGGTGGAAAGATGTGGAAGGTGAAGAGGAAAGCCCCTTTTGGTTAAAATCATCCGACATCTAAGTTCTGATTCTTCATTCGGCATATGCTTTTTTTGCTCTGATTAGGCAACCTAGTTGATTAAAAGGTTTTTTTCTCAAAGACTGTTGCATTTCTATCTTTCCAGATGCTCCAAACTAGGAATGAGAATTTTCGAAGCAGCTTTGGGTTACAGGAGGAGTGTACCTTTCTTAGGCCATCAGTTCTCTCTTGACACCCTCTAGGTGAAAACTGGATTGGGAACCATTGATGTTTATCAGCTAGTTCTCATACCTTCTTGACTATTTGGCAATCACTAAAAAGATGTTCAATTGACTCAATGTCGCCCAAGCAAGTAGGGCATCCTAGGTCGATGTTCAATTCTCTTTTAAGGAGAGTGCCTCGAATGGGGATCGCTTTATAGCATAATTGTCAGAAGAAGATTTTGATTTTGGGCACACTATCAATTTATCAAATCCATTTAAAGGGCAAGTCAGACAAATCAATTATCGTCGTGTCGTGTGCTATCCATGTGGCAGATTTGGTAATAAAGGTACCTGAGCTAGCTAGTCCCCAGCAAAAGGAATCTTGCTTGCTATGTGTAGGAATGGTAATGCCTTATATCTTCTGAACGACTGGACGATTATTGAGTATGAGGGTAAGCTTTGTGATGTCCCAGGTTCTATTTTGTTGGATGAAGTCAGATACTTTGGCATGTGGACTGAGGACAGTGTCTTCATCTATATTCAGTAATTTGATTAAATTGTTATCTTCGACCTAATTTTCATGCCAAAAGGAAATGTTTTCACCATTTCTTAGCTTCCAAATAAGACCATGCTTTACAAGGTTTCGACATTTTAATAAGTTCTTTGGTGAGTCGGCAAATTTCCTTTTATAGGTAAGAAAGTCCACATGATGAAGGTATTTTGTCCTTATAGCTTGAACCCAGATACTAGGCTTACTGGTAAGAATTTACCAAGCTAGAATTTGCTAAGCCAGTCTGTATTGGAATGCTTTATTGACCGCTTCTGTTTTACACAATCCTAATCCACCTTTATTTTTTGGCAGGCAAAGTTTATTCCACGTAACAAGAGGTAATCTTTTTTCTGCATTAGTATGACACCCAAAAAAAAAAAAAAAAATCTCTATTTAGTTTATCTAGGTGTTGACTGGTAGTGACTGGGAACTGGAAGCATTGCATTGTATGCGCTGGTAGCGATTCTAGTTGGGATTGAATTAGTACTGCTCTACCTGCTTTGGATAAGCACTTGGCTTTCTAGTCCTGAAGTGTAGCGGTGGCTTTGTGAATTATCTCATTGAAAGTAGATTTAGAGGGTCAACCTTGGAAGAAAGGGCAACCCAGGCTCTGTGAGGAATATTAAATATGCTCGTAACTATGTGCTTTTGATGAGCCAAAGCATTATGTGAGAACATGAGGGCTAACTTATGGCAGTTAACTTGTTGCCCTGAAATAGAACAAAATTTGTCTAATAAAGTTTTGAGGGTCATACAGCTGTCGTTGTTAGTTTTACAAAGAAGTAGACAATCATCTGCAAAGAGTAGGCCTGGGATGGTGATGGTTCATAGACATATTTTAATTCCTATTCCTGATTTCCTAATAGCTGCTTCTTTTGATAGCTAGAGGCTCAGTGCTTCCATACAAATGATGAAGATATATGGCGAAAGGGGATCACCCTGTTTAATTCCTCTTGTAGGGTGAACATCCCGTTGGGTTCATCATTAACAATCACAGAGTATGATACTGAAGAGGTACATTTTTTTATCCATTTATTCAAGGTGGGATGGAAGTCTATTTCTTGGAAGCATCTTAAGATAAAGTCCCATTCCATCCTATCATAAGCTTTTCCCATATCGAGTTTAATGGCTACCCCAGATGTTTTACCTTTAATGTTCTTAAATTTATCCATTATCTCATGAGATATGAGGATATTATTATGAATAGATCTGCCTGGAATAAAGGCACTTTCGAGAGGAGCAACTATTTTATCCAGCAGTGGTCTTAGTCGATTCACAAGTATTTTGGCGATGATCTTGTAGATAGTAGAGTATAGGCTGATTGACCTAAATTTGTTGGTCTGCACTGGGTTTTGTATTTTAGGGATTAGTGCTATGAAGGTATGATTGATGTCTTTTAAGATCTTATCGTTACTGAATAATCCGAGAATACAATTAAATAGATATTTTTTAACAATATGTCAATAGTTCTTAAAAAAATCTACTCCGAAACCATATAGCCCCGGGATCTTATTGGAGTCAATGCTAAATAGTGCATGTTTTACTTCATCCAGGTTAGGGAGCCTTATAAGCTCATTATTTTCATGATTCGAAATCAGGCTAGGGAGTCCAAGGTTAGGTAGGGAGCGATGATCATTATGACCTGACTTAAATCTTTTGGTAAAATCAGCCGAAAATTTCTCCGCTATTACCTACTGCTCATCAATCCATATACCAGCATCGTCGCAGAGCTTGATGACTAGCTTTTTTGTACTTCTAATGTTAGCTTTACGTTGAAAGAAGGCAGTGTTTCTGTCTTCATTTACTAACCATTCCTTTTGGCATGGTTGGCCCCAGTATTTTTGATTGAGCAGCATCATTTTCTCTCTTTGTTTAAGGAGTCAGGTCAACCACGAGTTAAGTCGAAAACTATCTGGGTTAGATATGAGTTTATCTTCAACATACTCAATTTTTCGTGTATTTCTAGCTACTTTCTTGTGGAAGTGGCCGAAATGAGTTCCTGCCCAACCTTTAACTTCCTGTTTGATGTATAAGGATTCTTCTATGCAAGTTAGGTTTGATGTTAGATATTGTAAAACAAGGTATAACACAAATCCTGAGTTGGTTGGAAGAGAATTTTGTTGCAGCAAAGATGTTAAGCAAGAGAAGAGTAATGGTGGAATAGCTTATACTAAGGTTAATAGGAGAAAAACTATTAGACTAGGCTTTATCTTGTTCATGATGGAAATGAGTGGGTTGTAACAAGACATAATATGATTCATGACCATCTTTTTACCGTTAGTGATGAGACTTATTTGTTGTGTGCACATAGACAAATTAGTATGCAAACTCTTAAACAAATGATGCTTATGAGGGAACCTGGCATGAGTATGTCTAATATTATTAGGTTGTTAAAAAAAGAAGTTGGGGGCTCCTCTCAAGTTGATTACACAGCATGAGATACTTATAATGAGATGTCTAAGAAATGAGGAGGTGTTTGGAAAGTCGTGATGCTGGCACTTTGCTTGGTACGTTTATGTCAAGTTTTAAAAATGAATCACAACCTGTATGCAATAATAAGCAAATTTATCACAACCAGTAAGAAATAAATAATATTTCTTACAAATAATTTGTATTAATCTTAAAACAGAAGCACTAATATACTAACACAGCAGGCAAATATATCACAACCTATAAGCAATATATTACATTTGTTATAAATAATTTATAGTAATCTTAAAACATATGAATCACAAATATACTAGCACAATAAGAAAATTTATCATAACTAGTAACTAATAAAATGTATTATTCTTAAGGGGTGTTTGGTGAGAAAAAAGGGTTGGGGACTTGAAACCTCAGGTTTCAAGTTCCACTCCGTGGTGTTTGGTGAAGATTTTAGGGAATGGAACTTGACACCCGGAGGTATCAAGTTACCCCTGAAATCCCTAGAACTTGAACCCTTCCTCCTTTGGGGGCATTCAAGTCTTCATCTCCCCTGGGTTCATACTTCAACATTAGCACATCATAGAAGGGGAGAGAGGGGGTGATGAATTGCTGAAGACTATTGGCAACCGGCTACGAAGAAGAAGGTCTTCTCCACCAACAACCTGTTCACCAGCGAGATCTCCATCGGTGGCCTTCTCAAATCTCCAAAAAGCAGGTTTTCTCTTCACATTTTTGTGTTTAATTTTAGATCAGCAACGACCCTTGCGTTCAAATCGGATCTCCATCGACAAAGTTTTTGGGTTTTTGTTTAATTTCAGATCTGAGTCGAAAAGTGGTTGAATCTGTTCAAGGCTCTACTTCGTTCATCCATTCAGATCTATGTGCAAACTCAAGGCCTATAGCTAGCCACTGGATGCCGAGGCCTTACAACTCACGACTGTATCTGCATCATTTGTTTGGGGGTATTTGAACACCATCACCACCATTTTGGATTATTTCATATCTGGGTTTGGATAATTACAGGTCCGGGTCTGTATGATTGCATCTTTACAGGCACCACGTGGCCACCATAAACATTTCTTCCACATCCCCATCATTTGTATTTTCTCTATTTTTGGTGAATTGGTTCTTCCCATTTTCTGATTTTATTATTGTTTTTTGGTTGAAATTTTCAATAGGTTAGAGAGAGATACAGACCAATGGTGAAATTTTTGTAATTTATTCTTAGAGTGATATTGGTGTAGATAAAAAGAGAAAAGGCACATGATGAAGCAAATTTTATTTTTGATTCTATTGCATGTTCTTTTTGCCCTCTTTGTATTGAATTTTTATAACTTTTAATTTGGGAAATATTCTATGAAAAAAGTTGGAGATGGAGGAACAAAGTGCTTAATTTAAGTTAGACCATCTTATTATAAAAATAGTTAATTAAGTATTATAATAATTATACAAAATAGTTAATTGCAAACAAAAAATGAAATAAAAGTTCCAAATGGTTAGGAATTACATGAAAAATATTATTTTTTACAAATCCCTAATAATAATAATAATAATAATAATAATAATAATAATAATAATAATAATAATAATAATAATAATATATCTCACATATAACTTTAACAATGAAATATGTCTAATTCCATTCCATTCCATAATTGTCATCCAAACAATAAGAACTGGAATTTGATTCCATTCCAATTCTCTGCCAAACACTTAAGTTCAGGATTCAAGTCACACTCCCAATTCCCCAGATATCAAGTTCTGATTCCATTCCATTCCACTTCTACTCACCAAACAGGTCCATAGAACATTTGAATCTTAAAACATATAATCACAAATATACTAACACAATAAGCAAATACATCGCGACCTATAAGCAGTAAATATATCATAACCAGTAAGCAAATAAGATACATGCGATATAAACAATATATAGTACAACATTTAAGCAATATTCATACGACTTTAAATATAAAATGAAAGTGTATTAATGAAATCTACATTGCACTGACTTTGAGAGAACAACATATATTACTGAAAGACCATTTTTCTAAATTGGCAAAAGCGACATATAGCTTCAAGTGGCATAAGCAAGTTGTTTTGTAGGAGCATGAAATATATTTTTCTAAATTTTCTCGATTTGTACATAAAGAACATGAGCGCAGGAAAATCCTAACTCGTAGACCCTAGATTTTTTGGCATATTTTTATGCACTTTTGGTCTTTGCACATCGTTGAAATTAGTAGCGAAATTAAAGGAAAAATAACTTACAAAGTTTCTTAAACTTACTTGCTGGAACTTTTGCGAAAGATTTTGAAGGATGTGTTCTTCTTCGAGCTTGAAATTGCTTTGATGCTCAATAAGTTTCTTCAATTGCGTCTAAGATCTTCAAATACTCAACGTTCAACACATTTAGTAGAATCTGAGTTGAAATTCGAGCATACGCATGCAATTTTTGAGCGTTTTCATTTTGATCTCGAGAGAATTTGGAGAGAAGATGGTTGGAATGATTTTTAAAGAGTGAATGAAGAACTGATCGTTTTGCTGTTGGTTTTGAACTGATTCTGATTCCAACAGTAATGATTTTCTGTTCATATCCATTTCTTTTGTTTTTTTGCTTTTTGTTCTTTTGGCAGGTAGTTTTTCATCTTAAATGATTCCATCAATTTTTGCGCACTGGCCTGTATTGGAACATAGGCCTACTTTTCATTATTGGTTTTGGTTTTGGCCCATTTTGCTATATAGGTTCAGATCCGTTGCTCATATCTACATAAATTTGAACTGTGTGGTCGTGGTCTACTTCGATATCCAAGTAGGGCAAAGTCTATAATATAATTATTGCTGATATTACAACTAGAGATGGGACACAGGCCGAATCAGTGCTACCTATCCCGTTGAACCGCAAGTCAACAGGTCAAAACTTGTTGTACTACACCAACCATTATAGTAGGCATGGCATATCGTGGCAAGGCGAGTTGCGGCCTGAACACATTAATCGTTGTAATTACATTGTAACATCATGGAATTTGTTTAAGTTAAAACTCTCCCTGCACTGCAATGCAAAACAGGGAGAGTCGGACCAACCTGTAATCCGGTCAATACAAGCATGAGCCGGTTTTGATGCAGAATGAGTATAGGTGAGTCTCAATTGAATCAACCCAAGTCATAGCTGTAACTACAACTGTACAGTTTGTACTTGCCTATATTAGAATTGTCGATTCGACGATATCTCATGTACCGCTGGCTTCGGTAGGCTTTTCTTTTATTTCTTTTAATCGGTTAAGCAGACAGCATAGCACATGATTCATTATTTATGTAACGTGTGTTATCAGTGCAACAATTAATGTTGAAGTTAACATCTACCGCCAGAATTAACTATTTCAAAATCAAATTGTCAAGTGAGACTCATTCATACTCACATTTTCATGTGCTTTTCAGCTGGCAGTCCTTGCTATGCTTAAATATTGTACTAAACCACTCACCTGTCACCACCACATTTATCAAACATTTTTCTTATCCAACTGTCCTTCGATGACCAATAGTCAGGAAAAAAAAAGAAAAAAGAAAAAAGAAAAAATTATTCTTTTAATTTAAGATGATTTCATTGTCACCCAATCTTACATTTATACTTTAGGACATCATCCGTGATTAAAATTGACCTATGTACTGAAGTTGATTTACTGTCACTTTCTTTTTGATCGCAGTCTGCATATAAGTAAGAGATGTTCTTTTGCGATAAGTTCTATTTTATTTATTTAATTTGACCTGGAATATTTTTGGAAAATAAAATCTATATGTTGAAATTTGAGTAAACGTAGATGACAATACTATATACAAAAGGGGACAATACGAATTCTAAAAACTATTCGAATTGAACAGAACAGATTCCCAATATTGATATATATTTCATAGTTCACCCATACACAATCTCCCGTTACATTGGAATTTGGAACCAAACATTTGAAATGATTTTTTTTTTGGGGGGGGGAGGGGACAAACCACACCTTTTTTGGGGTTTTTTTCCGGGGGGGGGGTTAACTAATAATATAATTTAGATGATCATGGTGTTACATGCATAAATTACACGAAATTAATAAAGGCATAAATATCTAGCAAACTTCAGCATCTATTACCAAGTGGTTTGCCACACAGACAAGAATTGTCAGCAAAAGATGGAGCTTCAAGGTGATCACAGGGCTCGCAAGTGGGTATAGGCCCACAAAGCTGGTTATGGCTCAAGTCCAAATGCCCGATAAAGGCCACCGACGATATGGACCTTGGAATTGGGCCGCTGAGCCTGTTATGAGACAGGTCCAATACCGTAAAATACGATCTCCGCCCAAACATATCCGGTATCGGTCCCTCTAGGGCGTTCCGGCTCAAGTTCAATATACTTACACCCGAATTCAACAAACTCTTTGGTATTTGACCCGACATCATGTTACCATCCAAGTTCAAGGTCGCTAGAACCGGCATCTTACCGAAGAAATCGGGTATTTGACCCGATAATCGGTTGAGGGAAAGATCCAAATCCGAGAGCCGGTAAATGTTTGAAATCGAGGCCGGGAGCGGCCCGCTAAGCCGGTTCCCGCTTAGTAATGCTCGGCTTAGCATCCTGAGCCGGCCTATTTCACTGGGCAGCTCACCCGAGAGCTGGTTATTCCTTAGGTCCAGGTGCATCAACCGGTCCAAGTTCACAATGGACCCCGGGATTGGACCGGATAGGCTGTTATCCGCCAAGTTAAGAACGGTGAGGTCCTTGAACCGGCCAATATCATCCGGGATCCGACCCGAGATCCGGTTCCCGATAAGATCGAGGACCCGGAGAAGGGGGAGGGAGGTGATGCACCGGGGGATCTCGCCGGAGATGCCTTTCCAATCGGCAATGATGAGGCTGCTGAGCCGGCCCAGGTTGCAAATGGCCGGAGAGATCGAACCGGTCATGAACCCGGTTCGGTGAGCCTTCTCGAAAATGGGGTCTTCGGACTCGCCCCGGAGATTGATTTCGGCGACCCGGTGGACCCGCGGGTCGCAAACGACGCCGTACCAGCCGGAGCAGCAGTCGGATCCGGTCCAAGAGTTGAATATGCCCAAGTAGGGCTCGTGAAGGGTGGATTTGATGGCTAAGAGGGCCTCCCGGTCCGACGGCGGGCAACCGCTAACGACCGTCGTAACGGCCAGTAGCACGGCCATAACAATAATGCAATGCCCACTTCCCATCTCTCTTTTTCTCTCTCTTGGTTTTGCTTAGCTTGAAGTGTGAAATGAAGTGAGGTGGAGTTCATGGGGGTAGTGTTAGCGTACATATATGGGAAATGCTGGTTGATACTGAATGACGATTTTGCCCTTGAAGTGAGAGAAACAATAATTGAGTTTGGGGGAAGAAGTGACTGAGAAGGTGAGGGGAATCATGTGGGGGGGGGGGGGGGGGGTGTTGGTTCAATGTTTTAATGGCTTATGGTTATGTCCGCCAGAATTTGGGTCACTCGTATTCATGGGAGTCTCTGTTCAGCTCAGTGTTAACGGTATTTAATTTTGCTGCAGGTTCAGCTTCTTTATTGTTTTCTTTAATTTGTTTGAAGTTGTGTGCATGCATGGACTTAATTACTTATAGCCATATGCGATGTTCAATTTGATCTTCTTTGGATACTAATATTCAGTGTTGACAATAGACAAGCAGTCCGGTCAAATGCCGACACTGTCAAGTTTAGCTCTCTTTTGTTGTTTTTCTAATAATCATTAACAAGCTCAAAATAATTAAAGTAAAACAATACAATAGAGATAATGCATAAAATATCAATATCTCTACCGTCACCCATAGCGAAAATAATCCACCCCAAAGTAAAACCAAAACCACCTACTTTAAATATAAATGATCATCCTTTGTTTTTGTGAGACCGTACACGCCTGCAAAGAGCAAATCTCAAAAATTAACTCACTTTTACAAAAGTTAAGACAGTTTGTATCAATATGAACTTGTCTCCAAGAGCTAGCCTTTAGTGATCATCACCTTCGTTGTGGATTGCTACCCTTTTGTTGGTTTTTTTTTTTCCCTTCCTTCTTTTGGCTAAACTTCACATTGTACTCGATTATCTCAATTGCTTGTTGCTCATCTCCTAATACTTTGAATCCCACCCTCTTTGTTGCATCCCTTACTTTTGATTTCTTGCAGGACTTTGTCAACCTTTTTTTCCTTTTGTATTCCCAACATTATCCATCTCTTCTTATTCATGAATTCATTTTCCTTTGAGGACGCTTCTTCCCCCAATTGCACATACGACCATGAATAATTGCTGGATGATTGCTCCTCTTTCCTTGGGCTTTGTATTCCTTTAAGCCAGAGATTAGGATAATACATACATACATGTTCTTAAATCTAGCCGGATTAAAGGCATGTTATTTTTCTTAGCTCAATTTGGATGGCATTTAGCACAATTAGCCAATTTATTAAATCTAGTTAGATAAAGGGCATTTTTTTTCCCCTCCTATACATTTTTTTATGGATGGATTTCTATTAATTTCAGCAATTTTATGTGTTTTCCCAATTTCAATAAATTCTCTAGATTTGAAAATTAAATCAGATAAAATCATAAAACAAAACCAAAGGCCCTGATTTCTCCTTTTGGGGTGTTTCGGGGCAAAGCCTATATTATACACTTGAGTGAATGTACTCCTATGTGACACATAAGTAATTATATATTAAAATACAAAACATATGACAAATACACCCCAACAAAAAATATATAAAATAGATATAGGAATATGTGCTCATGGGTGCACATAATAATTTGCCGTTTTGGGGAAGACCTGAATATAGCCCACCTTAAGTTAAGGATGGTTCAATTAAATATTCATCCTTGTTGAAACCTGTACTCATTTAACTATCTTAATGTCCTTTTTAAATATATCTATGACCCAAGCATATTAAATATTGTGTGATTGTCAATTGGATAAGATTTTTATTTTAATGTCTTTTTAATTTATTTATCTAGTAGGAAATAGATAAAGCTCTAGATGAGTAGATCATTTAATCTAGATCTGGTAAAAAATGACCCAATCCGTAAACCCAACCCAAATTCATATAAAAATGTTGACTTTTGAACACGATTTTCTCGACCCGAATCCGAAATAAATCGAACCCGAAAAACTTGCAAATTAGCAGGTCACATCCGACGCACCCGAACATTATATCCTTAGTTTTTTATTTTTCTCTAATTTATCCTTCTTAATAATGATGATTATTAATTTTTATCGAATAGTTTAGAAAGATGTTTTATAACTATTGCATCTATTTACAAATTAAGTAATATTAACCTTATTTTTTTTGTCGATTCTCTAAAAATAATATCGTACACTACTTTTAGATGAAAAAATATTAAAAATGGGTATAAAATTGCATGAAATAACTATCTAATCTTTTTAAAAAGTTAATTTAAAAGAAGACAAACATTAAAGATGTGCAAGTCATACCATTATGTACTTAGTTAAACAAATATATCTAATTATTTTTTAAATTAATTAATTTGTAATAATTTAAAATTTTGATGTTATAACTATAAGATAATATCATGTGCTTCTTTTATTCAATTTTATTTGATTTTCATTCTAACTAATCTTGAACTATGATGCTAGTGGTAGGAAAACGGCTAGCCGTGTTCATATTGGGTTGGCACATTAATAAAGTTTTACCTGATTGGACATCGGTAGGTTAGTTAATTAAAATATTAAACTATTAAATATGTTATTAGCGGTCAAACTGCTATAATCCATTAAAATGCTCTAGACGGGCTGCCCTATAAATGACCGACCCGCTATTGACATTCTTTCAATGTACGGGTCGATCTACCTAAAATTAAGTGGGGTTTGATTCTTTACCTGCCATACAAGATGTTCATATATTATAAAAAGTTTGAATATCTTTAATATTCTTTTGAGAAATTATAATTATTATGCTTTTTCATTAAATACTGACAATTTTGAGTAATAAATATATAGATTTTTGATTTTGAAAAAAGAAAAATAACTCACAGGAAAGGTGTTCTAAACCCGTTGGGTTAATCCGAAACTCGTAAAACCGAAATACACCCCCCGTATTTTACCTGAACCCAAAATACACCTAACCATTTTATCCGGACCCAAATACATCCAACTCGTATTTAACCCATCCACTCGAACTGACATGTCTAATTTAATGTAATAGCAAAACCAAAAAGTTTCCTATGAGGACAAAACTTTGACTATTATATTAGGGAATACTCTATGATAATAAACTGTGTTTTCAACAAATACAGTCAATTTTAACACCAACCATTTTCATTGATAAATCAATCTCATCCCTTAATGATTTAATAAGTTATCTACTATAGTATGTGGCAAAAGTTGACTCGACTAGCAAACCTGATCCGGAAGACTCGCAACCCGATCCGATTTTGACCTAAAGTTAAACTAAACTTTTGAACCCAAACCGGAAATGATCTGATCCAAGTTGACCTGACTTATTTAAACCCGACCCGATCTCCAAAAGTGACCCAACATGAGGCCTTATTAACTCGAAATTATGCTAATCCAAATTGATCCATTATGGAACAAGTTGGTGAAAAACATGAAATATTGAACCAAAGGAACAAATTAATAATACTTTAATTTTGCATTTTATGTGGTAATAATAAAACTTATTTTGCAAAGGATGAATCATAGTTCATGAAATTAAATAGATTTGTATGCTGAACGGTCATGCGCGGTAGGATTTGAAAACAAAGTAATATTGATTATTGATAACTAACCCACATTCTACCTATACCAAAAATGACCCGACCGAAACCATTAGGGCCCGATAATATCCAATACCCAAAAGCCACCCAACCCGAATGGATTAATCTTAAACCAACTTAACCTGATATTTGCGATAATTTGTAATGACCCGAACCCATATGGTAAACGTGAACCTGAGCTAATTGACCTTATTGCCACCTCTAGTTCTGCCTCCCTCACAGATTCTATATCTTTTCTCCAAACAAACTTGCATAATAATAGATAAATTTAACTTTGAACATACCGTCAAACATGCTCAATTTTAACCCCATTACGATGTATATCCTTAATGATGTTTTCCTATAAATCTCCCCATCCTTTTTTTAACTTTTTTTTTTTTGGGTTTGGGATTTTTTTTGGGGGGGGGGTTGAACTCAATTATAGCACTCTGGCTTGATCCACTATTAATAATTTTGACTAGTTTGATTATTCCATAGCTATTTTGTTTGAATATGTGACCCTTTCTTCGTGTTGTTTTATTTGAGCTCTTCCACGCCTAATCCACCCTGGATGAGTGGATGGGTCGGACATCTCTGATTACTTTCATCATGTATAATTTCACATGTTATTAGCACAATTTATATCTTGGATTTTGGGAAAATGTCACAGAGTGTTGTGCATGATGATCATACGTTTTTAAAAAAAACGTATGCATGAATATTTAAGAAAGAGAGAATGTTTAAGTTTTCGACCTTCAAATATAAGTCTTGGCTCGATGAAGTTTGGCAATATCTTATTTATATGTTAATACCCTATAATAATTCATGAAATCCAAATCAATAGGAGGATACAACAAACTAAAATAAGCATTGAAGAAATATAACATGCAATATGTTTGCAAAATTTTTATTAAGTTTGGATTGATATATGAGGACTGAGGACAAGGAGCAAAGCTAGACTACGTACAACTTTTCAGTTATATTTCTACATAATAATAATTGGATTTACAAGTTGGAATAATTAATTAACTCAGTTGTTACTTAAGTCATAGTTTATTTGATAACTCAGATATAATTCATTGTCAAAAAAAGAAGAAATCTCGAAAGACAGATCAATAAAAGGATGCACCAAATTTAAATAACCAATTATAAACAAACTTATTAAAATATAAAGCTTTCAATAAATCTAGATAACAAGATCGGACAACAAGGACAAAGGTATGCGATAAACAGGTACATTTCTTCATAAAATTAACGGACTTTGGTGGGCTTCAAGAGCTAGACTCATAAGTTAAAACTTAATCTCATTTATTATTTGATTGATTATCAACAAGTGGGTTCTCATAAGAAGATACCAATATTAGTGAGTTAGACATGGATAACATTTTCATGTCCATGCATTTGCCAATTGAAGTTTGTTTCCATAAACTGTTCTCATTTTAAGTCTTTTCATAATCATTTTAATACACTACTAACATTTGTACGGGCTTTCATACTAATATAATGTATCAATAAAAAAGAAAACTCTTACTTTCTAAAAAATAAAATGAATAAACCAAAAAGCATCATGCATAGTGCAATTCAAAATTGATATAAATATAATTTCTCTCCTTTCTAAGATCGTGTTTGAAGGATATAGGAAACACTGGCTGAAGGGATCCTTTGCGGTTGTAGGGGACTACATAATTGCAAATTTGCAATCCATCATCCAACTGTTGAAATTTGAAGATGTTAAACTATTTAACACTAATAATGAAATAATTTTATCACCACTAATATTTACCCAAAGAAGTCCTCATTGATGAGACAGATGGTAGAATTGTGACTATCCTCCAACTACATAATCACAGACGAAGCTATGTGGGTACAAGGGGTGTTAATTGACACCTTAGGTTTTCTGGAAACAAAATATATATGTAAGAAAATAAGGGATCATCACAAGTTGATCCATAGCGTGTGGACAAAGCTTACCTAGCTTCCTCGTGTTGTCTTTGGTTGCATGTTCGAATTGTAAGTGTGCAATTGCTTTGTCTTTGCTACAATTTTTTTTTTAGGCTTTTGAATTCATTTGTCTAATGCTTCGCTTTTTCGCCCTTTTTTTTGGGGGGGGGGGGGGGGGTTTTCAAATTCACTTGTCCTGATCTATAGAACTCTACCCAGGCCTCAAACCCTCTTTTCTCTTTTTGTTTTTGTGTTGGGTTTCAAATTCACTTGTCCCTACTTTGTAAAACATTGCCTAGATCCTAAACCCAAACTATTGTGTCTAATTTGACAATTCTAATCAAATTTGTGTCTAATAATTGTGCAATACTATTTTGGGAATGACCAAATGAGAGTTAATCTTGATAAACTTGTGAATTTGAGAATCAAACTTGGGAGCTTGAAGATGGAGTTGAGTAAATTTGGGACTCATGTAAGTTTAATACAATATAATGGCTATGTTGTGGTATGAAAAAATAGGGAAGAAAAGGTATTAAAAGGTCAGAGCTGCGAGCGTTAATTAATTAGATGAACATTAGTTATATGATATAGACTATAGTATAGTTCGACACCCTAGGGTGTGAACCCTAGCTCCACCATTATGCATAGGATTTTGGGGGGGGGGGTGGAGTCTTCTAATCAATATATTGGGAGTTGAACTTGCCAGTGCAACAAAGATTTTGTGAAATATCTAGTACGAATTCGCAACAAGCATGATATTATTAAAGTCAATAATAAGTCAGAAAAATAGAGAGAGAAAGCAACTACTGACCAAATAACAAACTTATTTGATAGGTAGAAGATGAGAAGTCGTGGCAAGGAAAATCACTACTCTAAAACTGAATTTGCTCCCACAATAGCACATCGAGGACCCATAAGTAATCAATCTCTAGGGATAACCAACAATCTATTTGAACAATGTACCAGAACGAATAGCGGTGAGAACCTTTGAACAATACCCAACAAATCATAGGAAAGAGTAATGGAGCAGTGAATGAATTTTTCTATTGTGTGTCTAGCAACTAGAACTGAAAGATAGATTTATAAGTGAATAAAAGGCTCAAAACAACAGGGACAGAAATTGTTGATTTTGTAGAGGGAATAATACAAGCCAATATTTTAGGCTAGAATAAATCTGCGAGTAAGTCAACATATGGTATCGCTCAGTTTTCGAAAATAAAATGATGATTGTTGAATAAACATTACAAGTTTACCTCCAAAACTATTTTCAATGAGCAGTTTTTGCTCATGACTACAACCTGACATGACACAGCAGACGAGCAGTAGGCGCACACGCGCACGTTTGGTGTAGACGTCTCTCTTAAAGCTATAAGGAACAAGAGGTCATGAGAAGGAAAATATAAAAACCCAAGAGGCAAATGCAAATCCATCCATGTGCATGGCACACCACAAAAAAGGGGGTTAGGAAACATGGAGCTTTTCTCTCTCATCTTTGAACAACAATCTCCCACATGATTCAAGGACGGCACACTGAATGAAAAGAGTACTGTGTAACTAGAAGAAAAATTTTAAGATGCCAATGTCTTTTGGACTTTGAATTGGTACCTAGTGTTTACAAGTTAGTCTTACATCTGCTATAATGGAAGATAACTTAAACTCAAGCTATGTTTGTACAGACATAGTGTGTAAACTCATTTTCCCTTAGTATCTAAGATTCTCGCTATCTTATGACTCATTAAAGCCCCTGCGCCAGTGCTTGGATTTTCGAGAATGCTCTAGGAACTTTTTAACCCAAAACTCTCACAGGGGAGTTCCATTGACTACATACTATCATGCATCGCCAACAAGGCTATGGACTCATTAAGAATCAGAGGTCTATCCTTAAGAATTAATATATTTGACAATAAATACTAATACCGCTTATTTTATTCATAGGAATGAGTTGTAGTACAAATAAGTTTGAGTTGTTTCGTGATTTCATTTGACCTGTTGAATTAGGCACTTGTCTGAGATGGGTATCAGTCACAATTTACTTGCTCAATGGGCTTAAACCTAAGACAAATCGATTAATCAAGTCAAACCTTCATTTCCTAAGTTATACTTGTATTCAGAGCTGATCGATTGCATCATTGAAGACCACTCAAGCCCCCTCTGAAGGATCAATATGCTAGTCTAATTGTTCTAACCACCTACTTTCATAGAATTAGCTCAATTAAACTAAAAGATTAGCAACCTTTGATCTAGCTAAGATTTAAACTATTTTCATGTACAAATGTTAGCTATCCTCTCTACCCATATTAGACAATCAATCTCACCTTTCAGCATAATTCAATTGCTCCAAAACATGGATGAAAGCTCTTTCAAGCATTTCATCAAACACCTGGGGGGCATGAGAGAAAGACTCTAAATTCTAGCATAAACAGAGTGAGTAAAGGCCTAAACAAGATCAAGTAGCCATCAAGAGGTTAATCCCAATCAAAGATCACAAATTCAATCACGATAAACATCAAAACATAAGCAAAACAAAGAAGTAATAAACTAGCAAAGAAACTAAAAGCATGAAACTAAAGAGAGAAAGAGAAGAGGAACTTATGCTTGAATCTTGAAATCAATTGATCTTGTATAACGTATACATAAACTAAACCTAAATTATTCTGCCCCTAATGGGGTTTAGGAGTGGGAGGAGGAAGCCTAAATTGCACCCCAAAGAAACCTAGCAGAAGCCTCCCCTAAACATAATCTCGAAAACAGCTTTTATAGCGAACTCTGACAGGGGCATGGTCATGCCTCCTGGCATGAGGTATCCCGTGTCAGATCTCTGGAATTCCCTTGAACTTCGACCGACCTCTCTTTAGTCCTCCTTTCTACCAAGATTAATAGATTTTCTCGTTTTTTAGGCAGAAACTCCTGAAATTACGAAGCACCATTATATGAGCACAATCTAGACCAAAGGAGGATCATTTAACCCTTTCTCATCAAGGTTCGACATAAAAATAATAGGAGAAAGCGATCAATTAGGGGCGAAAATTATGTCAAAATAGAGGTTCATCAGTAATGAACAAATAACAAACTTATCTAATAGGTGAAAGATAAGAAGCCCTGGTGTGAAAAACCCATTGTCCTAAAATTGAATTTGCTCCCCCCCAAAGCACACCGGACCACGAGTAATCGATCTCCAAGGATACACGACAATCTGTTTGATTGATGCACAAGAATGAATAGAGATGAGAACCTTCAAATAGTACACAGCAAATCAGAAGGAAGAGTAATGAAGGAGTGAATGAATCTTTTGTTTGTTTCTAGCAATAGGAACTGAAAGCTAGATTTATAGGCGAATGTAAGACTCAAAATAGTAGGGACATGAACGGCTGATTAGATGATTTTATAGAGAGAATACAACAAGACTATATTTTGGGCTGCAATAAATCTGCTAATAAGTGCAATAAATACTAACAGTCAATAATCAAGAATTATTATGTTGACTGATGAACAAATGCGACAAGTTTACCTCCAAAAAAACATTCAATAAAGAGCCCATGCACACGTCCGCAGCCAAACAGGCGGGCAGTGTGTGCGTGTATGGTGTAAAAGTCCTTATAAGTTTTTTACCAAAAAGAGATCATGGAAAGAAAGAATACAAAATTTCATGAGACAAATATAAATCTATTCATGTGTGACACAAAAAAGGGGTTAGGAAAGAAGGAGCTTTTCTCTCTAATCTTTGAAGCATATATCCAACATAATGCATTGGCGATGTTTATTGGGAAGACATTCCGAGAAGAGTCACATAAAACAATTAAGATCGAGTATTTGTATGTGTGTTGGTTTGGAAACAAACGGAACAAGGCTCCAGGTTTCCCTTCTGTTGCTTTTCTTTGGATTTCGATATCATATATCGTGGATAAACATTTGAGAAGGTGGATTTTAGTTTATTTACTCACAAGTTGTAAGCATTGAGTAATAATAATTAATTACATAATATCTATATAAAAGTACAATAACAAACAATAACTACTACTTTCAATACAGATTTTGTTTTTACGGGAATTGGAAAAATTCATATATAAGGAGTCCTATAGTTACAAATTACATCCCCACATGGAGATAGACGATTCCAAGAGATCCCCCAGAAAAGAAACAAACCCACAAGACCTATTCTTGGGCTGAAAGCTCTTGGTAAAAGTAAACAAGACTAATGGTCCAATCTTTCATTATCATAAAACACATTGACATGAGATACTAATAAAATCATGCTGCTAGCAGTTTGTTTTCCTCCTAATGTGTGTAGGTATTGTACTAGTTGGTATAATTTATTGTAAATTACGTGTCATGGGTGTTAGTGTGTTATACAAGTTGTTGAAGTATGAAAGTAGGTATTATCCCATATTGATAAAATTCAATGAATATGACAGTGGGTGTTGTCCCACATTGATGAAATTAAAGGGCTTGAGCATATATACAAGCTTGTGAGTTACTCCACCTATTGCCAATTGGTTTTGGGATGGAACCTCATTTGAACTTATGTGCATGACTCGTTGTTGAAAGCTCAATTGATATAAAAAAAGTTAATAAGGTATCAAAGCGGATTGCTCGATCTTGATTTGCCACTGTCCCCATTTGATTAAAATTGTGTGCACGTGTTGGGCTTTGTTAATAGCCCACATGTGAGGGGGCGTGTTGGAGTATGAAAGTGGGTATTATCCCACATTGATAAAATTCAATGAATATGATAGTGGGTGTTGTCTCATATTGATGAAGTTAAAGGGCCTGAGCATGTATATAAACTGATGAGTTACTCCACCTATTGCCAATTGATTTTGAGATGAAAACTCATTTGAGCTTATATGCATGACTCATTGTTCAAAGCCCAATTGATATAAAAAACTTAGCACAAGTGATAAAGATTTTAAAAATTGATATTAAATTCTTAGGCTTGAACTATTTACCTCAATCTTTGCATATTATTTGCCCAAAAAAAAAAAGTGAACGTATTAAATTGATAGGCTTTCAAAAATCGAGTTATAACTTATAAGTCTCTGGGTGCATTAGTGTGAACTTACCTAGAAATGACTTTCAACATGTACCAAAGATGTACACTAAAAATACTACTCTATATTTCCCAAAAAAATTAAAATAATATAGTATTCTATATATAAATTGTCATGTTATTGGAGGTTACATTTTTAATATACAACCTCGTAAATTATACATTCAACTATGCATCTGATGATCCGTTGCCTATAAATATGCCAATATCAGCTCAAATTTCATTAAATTTTGATAATATAATATATCCTTAATCAAAATGCATTGAAAGAGTGGTAAGTTGACCTAATAGCTTTGCATGGGGAATATCCCAAAATATGCAGAGTGAATGTAGACAATAGAAAATAATTTAGTAATAGATTTGTAACTATTGATCATAATTTCTTATTTTAATATAAGCATATCAATAATCTTGATCAATCACATTACTTCTTTTTATCAAAATTAGGTTAAAGAACTTTCAGATTGCCTTTCATTATTAAAAACCCCAAACGTATAGGGTATACGTAGAGCTAGGAAACGGGTTGGATCGGGTCGACCCATTTAATAAACGAGTCAATTTCGTATCGGCATTAAAAATAGTCTAGATTTCCTCTAAATTGAAAAATAACAATTTTTCATGCTAAACGATCTAATCGTGTCGACTTTGCGTTGGAATCGGTTTGGTTTGGATCGGTTTCGGGTTTTTCTTAGTAACTTCGAATCGGGTTCGTATCGTGTTATCGTATTGGATCAGACATTCTCAACTCTAAGTATATATAGGTTGGCAGTGGGATTTTCTCCAAGGCATAATAGACTTCCTTAGGAGGAGGGGGGAGCAGGGAGGTAGAAAGAAAGGAAGGCCGCATGCATAGTCGCGCGAAGAACATGGGCCGAGACAATCCACCAGCACTCAGTATTTTATTAAGCATTATTTGTTTGTTTTGTCGCCACTTTTCAACCCACCAAAGTTGTTCAAATCATGGCCCAATATTCTTCATTCGTTAGGAAAGACTCCGGTACCCCTGCCAAGTGTTAACTCATATAATGTTAGGTGCTGTTCTTTTCAATTTATTTTTTGAAGAATATGTTCAAATAAGTTCAGTAAATAAGTTAGCAAATAAGCTCAACATAATGGAGCTTACGGTCCTCTCGCTCAGTCAACATGCTTTACCTTAAGCTTTCTCTACCTCAAGAACAAGTCTTGAGGCGAGCATTAGTCTTGGTGATATGGTTATTACTAAGTTATAACGAGCTAGGCTAGGACATATTATGACCCTATCCATTAAACAACCTTTGTTGTTACAGTCCCTTCAAAGGCTCAGAGGTTCTAGTTTATCATAATTTCTAACACAGTATTCTTATTAGGAAACCATTCTTTTTTTATATCCAAGTCACCATTTTTATGATAAGATGATCTTACGCAACACTTTTTTTTTAAAAAATAAAAACAGCAATTCACAAAATGTTTAGACCCTAAAATTTCACCAAAAATAGCAATGTATAAAATTAGAGAACAAAAATCAAAATTAGAAATGTTCTTCCATTTCACTGAAGTCAAGCTATTGTCAGCCCAAGAAGAGGTAGAGCTCTTTTATCACAAATTTTCTCCATTCACAAGACTCAAATCCAAGACCTTACTTAAGGAAAATAAGTGTCAAATTACGTAAATCAACCTGTATTGGTATTGGTAATACTCCTATGATTATCGTCAATTGGCAACTTAATTTCCTTCTCAAGGATTACGACTCATTGTCAACTAACCACGGTGCTAGTACACTAAAACCTGTGCTGATAGTGGCTATTGAGCTTTGAGACTTGTAAATAATGGGCAAGAGATCTTCAAGGCCATTGTGTAACATGGGCTTGTTTGAGTCGTCTAGCTTGAATAGAACCAAGTTGAAACTCGGGCCAAACCAAGCCTCAGAAAACCTTGAATTGACTAGTACCGCATGACGCTTGGGCTTTTTACAATAAATGATGCTGGCCCACCCCAATTACGAATCAGGCTGAAACAAAATTCTTGGTTGCAGGAATTAGATAGCAACTGAGTAGAAACTCTCTCTAATTTGTTCTTGTAAAGGAATATTTTCGTTTAAAGGGGTACAACGAAGACCAAATTCTCTCCCCCTTCAATTAATTTTAATTTTTCAAGTGGAATTAATTTAAATTTTGACATTGTCTTTCTTAAAAGGAATTTTTTTTCGCGAAAAACAAGTTAAGAGCCTGTTTGTTTTCAACATTCTAAAGGAACAGTTAGCGAATTTGAGCATATTAGAGTTAGCAGGAATGAATTTTAAGGGAGGAATAGAATAAGTTGGAATGAGTAGGAGATTCAACATGCTGAAAGTAAACTATCTTAAATTATTTGAGAAATGCACGTTTTTTTTGGGGGGGGGGTGTTTGAGATGAAATATACATTAATAGTACTCGAGTATACATGACGATGATTTGGCAGGGAAAAGCAGAGGAATCTAGTAAGGGCAAAAGAGGGGGTTGCCTACTTGCTTTTAAGTACAGTCTAATCACAGCAAATGACCACAGGAACCAGCGGCCCCAGCTCCCGCTTAACATATGGGAACCACACTGCTATCATAAGTGACCATATACATACATACACACACGTATATAGAAATATACACACATATATATACATATATATATATCTCTGTGTGTGTATATATATATACACACATACACACATATATATACACACACACAAAAACATATATATATATATAGACACACACACACACACACACACATATACACACGCGCGCGCGCGCACACACATACATATATATATATATATATACATACATATCTATATATATACACACAATATATATATATATATATATATATATATATATATATATATATATATATATATTATATACATACTATATATATATATATATATATATATATATATATATATATATATATATATATCACACACACACACACATATATATATATATATATATATATATATGTATGTATGTATGTATTTTGCAGAATAAACCATTAACATTGTCATATTGGCCATAACTACATCTACCTATTTGAGCCTAAAATATATCAAGCTCTAAAGTTTCAATCGTCAAACCAATTTTTTGTTTGACCCCTAATTGCAAGTGTTTAAGAAAATTCTCGTTAATCCTATTTATCCAAGAGATAAATAAAAAGAATTAAAAAAATACATATTTTGTATCATATATACGCATTTTGGTGTTTAAGAAAGAAAGAAAAGAAACCTGGTTTAAAGATCTTGTCATTAACCTTAATAATTCACATTAGTATTTTGCTAGTTTTCTTTATGGAAATTCATTATAGATTACATTTGTAAAATGTGTGACAAAATTATTGGAAGAATTAAAACCACGAAAACACTTATTATTATACTAAGCTAAGTAGACATCATAATAAACATTTGATATTTGTGAACGTGTACAATGTTATGTAATTATTTATTTATAAATTAAATCAATCAAAGTTCCGCCCCCTCCCCCTCTCCCCAAAAAAATGTCCAGCTGCACTAATTTGCATAATTTGTTTTTAGGGTGGGGGACGGGGGACGGGGGAGGGAAGGGACACACAACTAATAAAGCTAACATAGAAGAAACCCTTCAATAATTTTGAAAATCTAATACACCCCAATTCTTCACAAATTCTATATACTCTGTCTATTTTGTTTTATTTGAGGGGTGTTGCACAAACTCAATACACCAAAACAATCCAATCCCCAGCATCCCAAAGTATATATAGATTTCTAATTTCTTTCATCTCCACCCCATACAGTAGCGACCCAATTGTGCAAATGTCCCCCAATGTAAGGGTGAACACAAAAACCAAAGTCGAGAAACCAAACTGGAAAACCTAAAGATTGAATTGAAAAACCAGTTAACTGGTTCGACTTTTCTAAAAAAGTCGGTTAGGTTAATTGAACCAAAAATATTTTAGGATTTCAATTTCGATTTCGGTTCGACCATTTGTGATTCAGCAAACTAAAATTTTCGGTTAACCAAATTTTTTGGTTCAGCAAAAATGTAAATCATAACCAGATTTTTGGTTCGATTACTAGTTAATCATTAATTTAAACTGCTAATTTTTAATTTTGACTCCTTTTAGTTAATTTAACAATTTGGCACCCAAATATTAAGTTACACATTATTGTATGTTTACTTTTATATTTAATAGTTATAAAACCTACAAGTGACTAATATAAAATTTAATATTTTCTTGAAAAAAGCGAAGTTTTGGGTTTGGTTAATAGATCATAACCATGTGATTAACCAAATCTCCAATGGCCGAACTGAAACCGAAATCGACACTGCAAAATTTTTCACTTCGGTTAATTGGACTAAATTTAAAAATTTTAGGAATTCGATTTCGATTTCGGTTCGACCATTTGAGATTCGGCAAACCAAAATTTTCGGCTAACCAAATTTTTGGTTCGGTAAAAATGTAAATCATAACCAAACTGAAAAACTGGGTTAATCGGATTTTCAGTTTCTATTACCAAATATTCGTTAATTTAAATTGTTAATTTTCAATTTTCACACCTTTTAATTATTTTAACTATTTGGGATACCAAATATTAATGTACACATTTTGCAGGTTTACACTTACATTCTAATAGTTATAAGACCTACACTTGACTAATATAAAATTTAATATTTTTTTGAAAAAAGCGACGTTTTGGGTTCGGTTAACAGATCATAACCATGTGATTAACCAATTCTTAAACGGCGGAGCTGAAACCATAAAATTTTTCACTTCGGTTAATCAAACTAAATTTTGTAGGAAAATCAAACTGGATCTTTCAGTTTTTTGGTTTGATTTTTTGATTTCGGATTTTTTTCCTCACCCCTAGTGAGCAAACATATTATGGTTTTAAACTTGATGATAGTAAGTGGCAACTGCAGAGCAAGCATATTATACATATGTGTGTGTGTGTGTGTGTGTGTGTGTGTGTGTTGGGGGGGTGTTCTCTATACAAAGCATGGTCTTGAGCTATAATATAATTAAGTGGTATGACCTATAATAATACTCAATCTATATCGTTTTTTTTTGTTTGTTTAGGTATGAATTCGGGCGCTTTGTTAATGTTGTTGAGTTTTGATTATTTATTTAGGTTGTGTCTATAATTCATGGAATTTTACTAAGCACTATCAAATGGAATTTTCATAGGTTATCCTTTTTGGGTATAAATGAAAGCATATAGATAGACTATCGATAATATTTAATTTATGCAAAAATTGAAAATATTATTTATTTGGATTTTATATATAACACAAATTCTTATTTTATAAATTTGTGTCTTTTATTAAAATATTTTTAACAACATACTAATCAATTTATGAATAACATAAAATAATAAGCTTAACAATAAAAGTAGTACTCACTTTAAAAGTAAATGTATAAAACTTCTGTTATCCGATTTTACACTTGACTTACTGATGATATGTATCTTACCATTTACGTTTCATAAATGAGCCCCAAATTTACGTTCGGATGGAGGAAAAAAATGATGGGGAATTTTATGAGAAGTGGGTCTTCAGGAGTTCACGTGTGTGTGTGTGTGTGTGTGTGTGTGTGTGTGTGTGTCAAGAAAGTTACTAATAAATATTTTTTTTTGTCCGTAGGAGTAACAAAGGGTAATACAATGGGGGAAAGCGGAATCGAACCTAGGATCTAATGCACCCAGTATCCTAGTCAATACTTTTCTTAGGACAGAGAGACATGGTAGGGAGTAGTTTCTTAGGAAAATAATCAGTACTTTTGATTTTTTAAAAAACAATTAAATTTTTGATTGAGGGCTGACATTTGCTAAAATATTTGATCAAGAATTGTAAATAAGTAAACCTCCTAAAATCACTCTCACGCAAGTCAACTTAACATTTCTTTTATATATATAGTGGGTGGTTGCATCGTTATTACTACCTATTTCCATAACCACTAGCAGCATATATGAACTATGGTAGGTTACTTCCCACATCTCATAATTAACCGCATATCTCCCTCGACTATCAGTTAACCTGCATTGAGGTTTCCATCTTCGCCATGAACACATCTATATCTCCCCTTAGTTTCTTTAATGTTGTTCCCTATTTCGAGGGCTTCCATCGGATACGTATCATTATTTTTATTCACTTTAGATCATTATCAACCAATTGGAGACATGTTGGTCTCTCTATTTTGCGAATCAGACCCAAAGCAACTACATGGTGTTTTCGGGGATCTCATCTTTTTCTAATTTTAGATACTGTTAGTGCAATTTTCATATATAGTCGCAAGTTGAGGTCTTCTGACAAAGTACAACTTCCACCCTCTTTAATAAACAGCAATAAAATACAGCTTTTCTTTCCTTTATATCTGTCATATGCTAAATTACTAATGGCATTAACCACAACTAGCGAGTACAATGATGACAAGAATTAATCTGGTCAATTTAATTTATGACAAATTTTGATATATATTTTGGATTTGATTTTTCATCTGATATATACATTTGTTTGCTTGATTTTCTTCTTTTTTTTTTCATCCAGTGTCAGTAAACACCATCTTCAGTTACCCCTCTCCTTTCAACACAAGTGCATCAATTGGTAACTTCTTGTAGTTTCACTTTTTGTTGGGGGTTAATAAGATTAAATAATTTTTTCCATACTATGTGGAATATAAGTAATCAATCTTACTATCCTACTTTATTAAAAAAAAAATTTATAGCTATTCATATTTATTTTTTTCCCTTTTATATGTCTAACTCTCCATAGAACTTTTTTGTTTGGATTTTTTGTGACCATAATATAATAATGTATCTGTGCATGTAAATCGCATAGAATAGAACAACAACAATTATGAAGTATTTTTAGTATCAAAGATTATAAGTTGATCCTATACCTAGAGTGTTATCCATATTCATGGAAAAGCCTACAAGACAATTCTGTTAAATCATAATTTATCTTCCATAATTCCAGGCAGTAATGCATAATCCATAATGACATTGTATGCATGTTTCCTTAGCTCCCTTAATGGATCCTCTTTTCCATTTTTTAAGCCCCTATCACTACTAAAAAAGTTCAAAATAACGACGGAATTCAGCGACGGAATAAATTAACGATAGATTTAGCGACGGACGTGGCGACTGAAAACAGTATTACAAAAGAGTCAGATTGTGCGGCAGATATGGCGACAGAATAATAAATCCGTCGCCATAATTTACAGGGAATGACGGAATTTCCGTCACCTAAAATGATAAGAATTTATTTTCAAAAATTGGGAGCCGTCGCCTAGCCAAAAACAAATAGTTTTTAAAAAAATTGGGCTGGCGACGGAAATTTCGTCGCCCAACGGTCGCCAGCCCCGATAAATTTAACCAGATCTGTTTCTGGTTTAATTTCACGCAAGAGCTTCGAAGAGACAGAGAGAGTGGCGAAACTAACACTAGCTGCGTCCGACCACCGCCCAGCCACCACCGACCATCTCCCCCGCCGTTGCCGCCGTCCATCACCGGCCCCCGCCTGCTGCCCCTTCGCCCGGTTGTTTTCAACAAGTTTGAGGTAAGATTTTCAACCATACTAGTTGTAATTTCTACAATTTTTTGTATTACATTGTTAAAATTTCATAGTTAGCTCATATTTATGTTGAAATATGGTATTTGTATGAGGTTATTGCTCTAATTTGTTTCAAGGTTTGGGTAAATACAATTTAGGGTTTAGATTTGGTAGTTTGAAGTTAAAATTTGATGTGGTGGTGGAATGAAATGGTTTAATTGATAATGTTATTGAAATATGGTATTTGTGTGAGGTTATTGCTCCAATTTATTATAAGAATTTGGTAAATGCGATTTAGGATTGAGGTTTGGTAGTTTGAAGTTAAAGTTTCATATGTTGGTGGAATGAAATGTTTTAATTGATAATATTGTTGAACTATGATATTTGTATAGGGTTATTGCTCTAATTTGGTTGGAGATATTGCTCAATGTAATTTAGGATTTAGGTTTGGTGATGTGAATTTGAATGTTGATATGTTGATGGATTGAGATGCTTTAGTTTATAATTTTGTTCAAATGTGATGTTCGCATAAAGTTGTAGCTCCTATTTATCTGAAGATTTCATCCAATGCAATGTACACTTAGATTTGGTAATTTTAAGTTGAAAGTTGATATGTAGGTGGAATAAAGTAGTCAACTTTGTATGAATTATTAGTTTTATAAAATTCGTCAGAATATAAATATATTCGTGGAAATTTATAAGTTTTTTGTTGGGTGCGTGTAGAAATTTATAAGTAAACATATATAATATATAATTGAGTAATTTATGTAATTATTATAATTTTAATTGAAATTAATTTTTATCAAACACCTTATATGGTTATTGTTATTTGAGCGAAATATGAATGGTCCTCCACATCGTAGGTGGATGTATAATAGATTACTGGCTGATCGTACTGGTTATACGCAAGAATTTCTAGGTGGAGTAAACCAATTCGATCAATTTGCACGTAAACAGACAGAGTTTCTGAATGGGGGAAAGTATAGATATCCTTGTACGAAATGCAGAAATAGGGTGTACTTGACACCTGATGAGGTGAAGATACACCTTATGTATAAGAGTTTTGTGTAAGGGTATTGGTTTTGGATAAGTCACGGGGAAATAGAACCTCAACAATATGATTCTGGGCATTTAAATAGTAAAATTTTCAAAGTTGGAGGTTCAAGTCATATTAATGATGACTGTTATTAATCCTATGTAGATCGAATGGAGAAAATGGTTGATGATATTGTAATAGCAAATCAAACTATAAGGGAAGAGGGGTCAAGCACTTGCCGAGAACCATTTTATAATATGGTTCAAGCTGCTTAACAACCCTTATATGATGGTTGTTCCACCCACAGTGAGCTCTCTACTGCGGTGAGACTATTGAGCATCAAATCTGATTATAATATGCCACAAAATTATTTCAATGAAATTGTTCAATTAATGAAGGAGACGTGCCCACCTAACAACCACATGCCAAACAACTATAGGCAAACGAAGAAGGTTGTTAAAGATCTCGGTAACGATGTGGTCCAAATTGATTGTTGCCGGAAAGGTTGCATACTACTTTATAAGGAGGACGCAAACCTGGATGCGTGCAAGTTTTGTGGGCATTCAAGATAGAAGAGGCAAAGGTCACAACAAAGGAATCAGAATCCATTGTCATACTCAAGGATGCATTACTTGCTGTTAAAATCTCGACTGCAAAGGTTGTATGCATCAAGAAGTACTGCAGAGCACATGAGATGGCATTCTGAACATCGACGTAAGGATGGTATTTTATGTCATCCATCAGATAGGGCAGCATGGAAACATTTCAATACCAAGTACTCTGAATTTGCTGCAGAGCCTCAGAATGTGAGACTTAGCTTATCTAATAATGGATTTAATCCTTACACTTTATCTTCAAGATCATACTCCATTTGGCCAGTGGTAGTTACACCTTATAACCTTCCCCCTGAAATGTGTATGACCACACCATTTATATTCTTAACTTGTGTAATCCCCGACCCCAAAAATCCCAAGAATAAGATAAACGTATATTTACAACCTCTTGTTGATGAGTTGAAAGAGTTATGAGAAGTTGAAGTTGAGACTTATAACATTTCTACGAGGCATACATTTCAGATGAAGGTTGCACTTATGTGGACCATCAATGATTTCCCGGCATATAGAATATTATCTGGGTGGAGTACTAACGGCCAATCGGCATGTCCTGTATGTATGAAACAGCAAAAGGGTTTGAGATTGAGAAATGGAGGTAAATTCTCATGGTTCGATTATCATCGCTGTTTTCTGTCAATGAATCATGTGTTCAGAAGAAACAGAACAGCATTTAGGAAAGACAGAATTGTTACAGGGGGTCCTCCTCACCGACTATTTGGGGAAGAACTTTATGCCGAGGCGGAAGATTACCCAATGGTAGCTATAAATGGTGACTTTGTCATACTACGATTAAGGAGAATGAGCACAATTGGACAAAGAAAAGCATATTTTGAGAGTTGCCTTATTGGCAACACCAATTGCTCCGGCATAATTTGGATGTGATGCACATTGAAAAGAACTTCTTCGAAAATATTATTAACACTATTATGGATGTCCATAGAAAAACAAAGGACAATGTCAAATCAAGAATGGATGTTGCAGAAGTATGTGATCGACCAGAATTACATTTACATCCAGGACCAAGTAGTAAGCCGGTTAAAACAAAAGCGAAGTTCGTACTTTCTATGGATAAACGAAGAGAGTTGTGTGAATGGGTAAAGGAGCTTCAAATGCCTGATGGGTATTGTTCTAATTTGAGGAATATCGTGGACCCTAATGAGGTAAAGTTCAACAATAAGAAAAGTCATGATTGTCATGTATTCATAGAGACTCTTTTACCCATTGCATTTGGTGCGCTCCTAGATAATATCTTGAAAGCTCTTATTGAGATAAGCCACTTCTTCAAGAACTTATGCTCAACAACATTAAGAGAGGATATGCTTGAGGAATGCATCGCAACATTATCATCACTTTGTGTAAGTTGGAGATCATTTTTCCTCCTGACTTTTTCAATGTAATGGAGCACTTGTCAGTGCATTTGGCAGAAGAGGCTCAACTTGGTGCTCTAGTGCAATACCGATAAATGTATCTATTTGAGAGGTAAAGTATACTATAATCGATGAAACCTTATCTCAATTCTTATATGTGGAATCACTTAGAAGTGAATGTAATTATGAATTTATTAGGTTCTTTGACCGATTGAAGAAAAAGATAAAGCAACAAGCATGTCTTGAAGGTTCAATCACAGAAGCATACCTCGAAGTTGAGAGGACATTTTTCGCCTCCTATTACTTCAACTCTAATGTGCCCTCCATGCACACTAGATGCAGGAGAAATGAGGATGGCGATGACCATATTAATCATTTTTCAACTCTGTATTTGTTTGAACTGCAAAGGACCGCTATTGGTAGGGAAAGATCAAGGTATCTCACAGATGCCGAATATGTTACTACCTATCTTCACGTGCTGTTAAATTGTGATGAAGTAAAACCTTATATAGGGTGAGTGGTATCTTAACTTACAATTGAGTTTATCATTGAGAGTGCAAGTATATTAATAGCCTTCATAAAATGTGACAGAATTTTCACAGAACAAGTCAGAACTGCGCATCCCAATGTCTGCGACGCTGATGTTGACACCATCATCAAAACTCATTTTGCAAATTGGTTTAGTCAGAATGTAAGTATTACAACTTATTTATTCATAATTTTAACAAAACAGTTACTTAGATGCATTGTATTAACTAAAACCACATGGTATGTCACCTTAGGTGCATTAGATTCAACTATTCGAGACCGACAAATATTGCTACTTGACACAATTGGCTGCGAAGCCAAATCGGTATGTCTCGATGTAAATGGCATATAGAGTAAATGGATTCAAATTCCACATAGAAGCTGGCAGCGTCGGGAAGAGAACATATAATTGTGGTGTTGGTGTTTATGGCACTGGGGAAGACGATATTGAAAATGATTATTATGGTGTACTGAAAGATATTGTCCAAAGTGAGTACGTAGGCGAACCACTTAAATGATGTGTGCTATTCAGTTGTGAGTGGTTCGATCCCACATTGAATCGTGGGACACGATCTCATAAACTAAGCAATCTTATTGAGGTCCACCGTACAAGGAGGTAACGAAAGTACGACCCATTTATCTTTCCAAACACCGCATCACAAGTATACTTCATACTACATACAGATCGCTCAAGGGATAGGGCCAATTGGCTTGTTGTCATGTCAACTAAACCAAGAGCGAGAGTGGATAAGCAGTATACTCTACTTATTGCGTACCAACAAACGGACATGACGACAATCGTTGAACCTGGGAATGACGCCATCCCCGCATCATTAGTGGATGAAAGTGCACCACCGGAAGAGGTTAATAGTGAAATAGAGTTTTCATTCATTCAGGGTAATGATGAGATAGACGAGGTAGAGAATGATGAGGGTGATGAAGAGGGGGCGTAGGATGACGGTAATGAAACAGATGAAGCAGAAGAAAATTTACATTTGTATGATGATGACGACGATGACGATGACGATGACAATGATGATGATGATGATGCAAATGATTGAGTGCTTATGAATTCTTATGTATTTGAGTACTTTGCATGTTAAACAATTGGTTGTGACTTTACTTATATTGTATGAATGAGTTCTGCAAAATATGTGTTACCTACGTACCTATTATGATCTATGAGCAAATGGTTTATATATGCAATCATTATACATTTGTACTTACATTTGTTGTCACCTATTTCAGGTATGGATTCCAATTCTCGTCGAGGTAAGTCGTCCTCTCGAGGTAGAGGATGAGGGCGTAGGAGCTCTGTCGTAGATCCGACCGCAATGGATATTGATCCATCTTCCCCCCAGGTACCTCATATACCAGTTCAGCTAGGAGCCACAATGGCTGCTTACATACCAGATATTTCAGGACCAATGCCTCCTCCATATTTAGGGCTTTCCATCATCAAGCCTCATACATTTCCAACTAAAGCACCGTGTACGGCCAATTTGGCTACAACATTCCTCCAAATCCCCATTTTGTGAACACTGTGCAGCCTACTCCCCAACCCGTTGACCTAAGACAAACCAGTCCCGAGACAACATTGCAACTGGTGAACGTGAAGTACAATCCAGTCATGAGAGCACTCGAGCTAAGACTTGGATTGAGCCAGATGATAACGGATAAGTCTTCATTTGTTATATCTTATGAACTACTACATGAATTTTGCATCACAAGTAATCGATTTGATGTGTTATGTTCAATTAGGTTTCTCCCAAATGATGGTGCTGTTAGTAGGATTTTGTTCATATTTCAAAGCAAATATGACGGAGCTTGGCCTAGTTGGAGTAAAGTGCCCAAACCAGTATGAGATTTATGGTTTGGAGAGTTTAAGGTAACTCCAGTGGTTATGTAACGTGATAAATTAATATTGTATTATTTGATGTGTTTGTTGTTTTCATAATTGCAAAAGTGGTTTACTTAGGATCTGGTTCATGAGGACCATATAAGAAGGAATTTTGAAAGTCGAGGCAATGCACGTTTGAGAGACTTCTTTGGTAAAGCAAGAAAGTATAAGAAGAAGCCTGTTTGGCTCGGTGATACTTAATGGAAGGGATTCCAACAGCACTGGGCGAATGAACATGACAAGAAATTGCGTGAAATGGCCTAGAAGAACTGACTGGGAACTCCAGAAAGTGGTGGCTCATCTCTCTACACTTGTGACTCAATCCCTATGCATGAGCATAGGCGGCGTCTGGTAAATGAATTTGCTATGTATTTTTTTAACTTCAATACTGTATTTTGTCTTGTACTTGACGTTATTCTTTCTGGCACGTACATAGAGGGAGCAACTTGAGACGGAGCCCACCATTGTTGAATTATTCAGCCGCACTTACAAACTCCATGGCAAAGAAAATACCCCTTGGATTGACAAGAAATCACAACAAATATATGTAAGCAATTAGCTATTCTCAATCTTTATTGGTAGTTCAACATGAACATGTATACTTTACTTTCATCAGTTGTAATATACATGATTTCGTGTGCATGTTGCGGTATTGTAGGAATCCTTTGAACGTGATTGTCAAAATGTTATCAACTCTCAAAGGACCAGAAATGGCACTTCTTAAGATCCAAACTAGCCACTTCCAAACCCAAATGAGCTGTGGGTGAAGACGTTCAAGAACAAGAAGGGTCGTATTTACGGCATTGGTGATGAGACTATCAGCATTAGGGAATCCGGTTACTTCAGTCCCACTTAAAGAGCCGGTACAGTTATCATATTAAAGTTTCAATGAACATAGCTATACGATGATTTACTTAATTGCAATACTAATGCGCACTTCACTTAAATGCCTGTCAGCAGGTATCGGTTCTACGCCATCGCAATAAGAGCTCAATGACTGAAGGGGTCTAGTAACCAACTTGGGGGGTGAGCTAACTTCACAAGCTGGAAGCTACCGGTTGCTTATGGAGAAATGTAAGCAACTAGAGGAATCCAACAAATTGCTCACCCAAAGCAACCAACAATTGAGCCAACAGATGATGAGCATCGATCAGCGCTTCCAAACTTTCTTTCAAATGCAACAAGCTTCTGGTTCGGGATCTCAGCCACCATTTACTCATCACTCACAACATAATGAGGAAGATGGTGAGGAAGAGGAAGAGGAAGAGGATGATCCTCATCTTGGTGATTGAGTTGGTTGCAGTTTTCCTCCAACTGGTGGCTCTCCGACTTGGCTCTTTATGAAGTACATCTCTTGCTGCTTACTTCCCCTCCCTCCCCTTGGTGCTTATTTCACTCCCCTCCCCTTGGTGCTTATTTCATTTTCCTCCCATTTAGCGCTTACTTCTCCCTCTTCTGCAAACATATAACTTCACTTTCAATTACTAGCAACTTCTAGTTTGTTTGGATTTGTGGCTTGTGATATTTAGAGACTTTGTTTGGAATTTATGGTTTGTGAATTAAAAACCATTGGTTGGAAGTGTTGCGTTGGATGTGATATTCTACCTTTTATGGCTTGACATTGTTGATAACGCTTCGAATGAAATCATATTCGAAGTCATTAGATGTTGATTGAGTGCAAACATCTTATAAATTTCTTGCAGGGATTGAAATGTATGTACTAAGGGATACGATCAAAAACAAGCATTTTTATTTTTAAAAAATTAGAAACCTAGCGACGGAAAGGTAAAATTTTACTTTTTTTTAGGCTCAAGGTGGCGACGGATTTTGAATTCCGTCGCCGCCCTGCCCCGCCAATTTTTCCCATCAAAAAAAAGTATGTCGCAATTTCTGTCGCTGATTCTGTCGCCAGGTACTTAGCGACGAGCGAAAATCCGATAACTGTCTTCTGTCGCTAATTCCGTCGCTGATATAAAAATTCCGTCATTGGTAGACCTGATTCCGTTGCTGATTCCGTTTTTATTTGGTCTTTTTTTTGTAGTGTGTAGAGATGCATTTAAGCATAGAATTATGAAAAATCCACTTTGCATGAGCACTCTAACAATAACATGTCTCATACTTTCCCTGATTTTGATAAAATGGTAACTCCCAATGGGTTTGCTTTCTTCCTAAATCAGTGTCACTAAATGTTATAGACCATAGTATTATATATTCGTGCTAATTTGTTGAAACTGTTAAACGGAATGAAGCTTTTTAATTTCTTATACATATACATATATTTCATTTTCTTCCTTCAAAAAAGCACAGAGAGTTGGTCAATTTCATTTGTGAAAAGTAACAACATTATTGTTTCCATCATTGATAAGGGATTTATCTTTGGTGATGTTGTGAATGATAGGGATGAATCGAAGCTCACTAATATGAAGCCATTAGATCGAATAATAGAATTTGATTAGGGAAATAAGATTTCCCTGTTGGGCCCATCTCAGTTAACCCATAGACCAGGGCCAAGCTCTGAGCGGGACCCTGGGGCCTCTACCCAAGACCCTTTTTGGCCAAGCCGGCGGCCCATCCGGAGTAACCCAGGTAGGATTAATGTTATACCCCTTGCCGAAGGAATTATAAATAGTCACCTACCCACCTCGAGAAGGGGGTTGGCAATCTGACTCTTCATTGACTTCATACTACATTTTCTTCTGCTCGCCTTTGACTTGGACCCTTGACTGACTTGACCGTCGGAGAGGCGTTCACCGGCCTACAACCCAGGGATGTCCTTTTTGCAGGTTGGACCTTGGAGGAAGAGGACGTGAAGTGTAGTGCACGTGCTGTTTGATAAGCCCGTTCTTTCGTCCCACATCGTCTCCAACAGCACACCTCAAGAATCTCCGGAATCAGAACTGAAATTAACTTAGTGCCCATGCAGAGTTTCCATGGAGAAAAAACAAAATTATTGTTGGAATGTATTGGACTTTGATTCCCATAAATCATGTACAAATAGGATGACGCCATTGATTTTATCGTGAGTTGGAGGATTCTTCTTCACTTTGGCAGATGTTAATATGCACATATAATTGAATTGTTTCATTACTGTATTCAATAATTGAAAATCCTTTTATGTTGGATATAAAATATATTTCTACATTTCAGTATTTTAGTATGAACATTGGATTAGTTAATTTAGTATAAATTCTTAAGCTAACAGAATTTAAATATATATTTGAATATAATAAACTTACACTCTATGTTTTCTTAATCTTTACCATTTAAAGTCCCGTGCACGAGCACGGGCACAAACTAGTAATATTAATGGTGAAACTGCAAAGTTGGAACTTTCTGTTGTCGGTAGGGCTGAAAAGTAGTAAAATACAATGGTGAAATTCGACCTTTGAATTTGATTGCTTTATTTTGCACTTGACCGGTCCCTCGCTTTGTTTGTTAATTAGCTTAACTTTGAAGTTCAATCAGATCTAAAAGTTAGTCTTGTGCTTAGAGCAGTGATGAATTTAGGAATTAAATCAAGCAGAGTTAGAGGTTCAAATACATATATGATTTGCCACTTAAATTTGACAATAGTCATAAAAATGAAGTTACAAAGTCAATGCAATCAAAGTAATTATCTTCGATGAGGCTTCATGTCTTGGAAACGATGATTCAATAACCAACTTTTTGAAATAGCTATATATGCATTTTCAACTGGACCCAAAAAAAATTCAACTAGGCAAGTAAAGGATATTTAAGAATTGTAACTAATTAGTGGCGAATCCAGACAGTGAACAATACATACAATCACAATTGGCAAATGATTTCAAATTTCAAACAATTAATCCAACTATCTAAGTAATTAAACGTTAAAGAATAGAAAATTTGACAAACAAAAGCTAAAATTAAAACTAAATACTTAGAATTAGATCTAGGGTTTAGGGTTTGTACCTCCAAATATAGTTTTGGTGGTGGTGAAGCGGGGGTGCCGGTAGGGTAGGGCGATGGAGGGGCGCGCCTGGCAAGTTGAGTGCAGCTACTAGCTAATGCAACTGGGCGTGTTGGATAGTGATGCGAAATTGAGAATGAGGAGTGTGGTGGAATCGAGCTGTGGTTGAGCTCTAATTCAAAACCTCGGGACCAAAAAAGGGGGGGGGGAGAGCTATCAACTTAAGATTAAGGGTTCAAACTTCAAACCTATAAGAGACCTGTCAATTCGAGCGGGCAGGTAAAATACGGGTTGGGTGTATTTCGGATTCGGGTAGAATACGGGTCGGGTGTATTTCGGGTTCGGGTAGAATACGGATCGGGTGTATTTCGGTTTTGCGGGTTTTGGGTAGACCCAACGGATCAAGAACGCCATATTTCCTACTATTCTCTCTTACAAATAAAATTGACTATAGATGCTCAAATTATCCCAACGCATATTAAATTTGCCTTTCTATGGCATAAGGAGAACCTGCTGTATGCTTATAGACTTAAAATTAATTCAAAAATAAAAAATATAAACAAAAATTAGCTATTTATAAGTTCACAAGTCCACAAGAGAGTGATATATTGTTGAAATGTAATATGGGACTCCAAAATACCCATTGTAAACTTAAATAAAGTGCAAAACTTACTAAGTCACCCTAAGAACATGAGCGAGGTCATGAAGAAGCAAATACATAATTAGCCATACATTAAATTGTCTTACCAACACCATAGTCAAGTGACTCAAATCATCCTTACAACATACCATAAATTACAAAGTTTAGAGTCTTAAGCAATCAAACCATAGTTCAAAAATTCAAAGCATACTACCATATCAAACTCCTAACATTAATAAACTAATTAATACTAGAATCGCCAAATTCTATTTGATTACCTGAGTCCAACTCTACCACTTCTTCTTCTCCCTCTTCATCTTCTTCTACTTTTTCTAATTCTTCTTCATCAACATTCAGTGTGACTTTATAAAATTGAGCACAAACACCATTGGCTTTTTGATCATCCTCATCTACACCGCCAAAAAGTTGCAAAAAAAAATTTAATGTACTTATTAGTTATTATGAGATAGACAATGAATATAAAATTTTGGACTAAAAACATTTGTAAAACTTACCTCATCCATCTCAAATCCAAATTAAATATACCCAACTACGACTGGTAGCCAATGCCTTCGCATTTTCAGGTTTAAGAGAAACTCTTCATTTAGTTACAATTCTATACACTAGAGGTCTACCGTCTTTTCTTTGTTGAAGGATAATCACCATCTAATACAACTATAAGTGGCGTACAAAGGGTAGAGCTCCCTACAAAAACTAAACAAAGATATAAGTTACTAAAACGAAAAGAAATTTTTACATGTGAATAGAGCCTATTAATAATTCGTCAAAATAAAATTAAAGAAAGATATAAGTTACTAAAATGAAAAGAAATTTTTTATGCAAAGGTTTTTTATTGGTCTCTTGAAATTGACTCTCAATTTGTAAGGATAAAGTTTCTTGTGTATGAATTCTTTTACAATTTGCTGCAATGAAGTCCACACTGAATTGCATATGGTGCTTTCTGTGTTGGGTCTTGAAATCAATCATGAATAAAAATTTAAAAATACAACAGAACAATTAAAATCACCATTCAAAACTAGTAAATAATATTGACTAACTACACACATTAGTCAAGGGAATATCGCCGAACTAAAACTTTAACCACTCGTTGACAAAGAACAAAATTGAAAACAAATTTTTTAACTAAATTAAGTAAAACCTGAGAGTAAATAGGCGCTGGAGGAATATGGAGATGTTTCACTAATAAAAAGATGAGCACAACTAATAAAAAGCCACATTCAGAGTTAGTGCATAACATTGATGAACTAGACAAATTATTCCATGACGGAGCATGTAAGTAAAGGCATGTACGTAAAGGCATTCCACAAACAAGATAGTGCGGCAAATTGAACAGAAACATAGCATTACACAAACAAAGCACAAAACTTACAGAAACAGAGCATGTAAGTAAAGGCAAATTTAACAGGGCATACAACTAAGCCAAGATAGTGAGGAAATTAAGCTTTATATTCAAAGAGTACATGAAAAGAAAAAATTACACCAACATAATTTAAACTCAATCAGTTTCAAATTTATACAAAGACAACTCAAGCCACGATAGAGGATATAAACCAAATTAAAAAAAGCCAAGAGTCGACATAAACATGATGGGTGAGTGGAAGCACGGGCATTACTATTTCGGCCCAAAGGCAATGCGGATGGAAAAGCTGAAGTACCCGAACCAGAAGTTTCTCTTCCATGACCTCTTGATCCACTGACGGTGACATGACGTCGGACGCCATTGACGGAGATGAAAATGGAAGAGTTGGGCGTTGTTGGAGGCGACGACAATGGTGTTGCTGTTGTGCGTATCAAGTGAAGAGATGGAGAGGGAGGTGAGGGCGCTGCTGTCTGATTTAGATCTACGGTTTTTTACTTTTCTCCTTCTGTGTGCTGTTTTGCGTGACTAGTATGAAGCACTCCTCCCCTTTTTTATTTCATTTCTCACAAACCAGGCCCCAAAATCATGCCCACTTTACAGGCCCATCATAAAAACATGCCCACTTAATTTTGTAGGCCGTTGACCCATCGGGTCAACCCGGACCCAACCCGTTCAGACCCGAATTTTTCCGAATTTTTCAAGTTCAGTTAATTTCGGATGTCGGGTCGAAAAACCGCCATCAGAGCCCTAAACTTTTGGGCAGATTCGGGTTGAATTTCGGATCGGATTAGAATCTGTCAGGTCTACCTATAGCACATGCCTGCTGTGCTGCTCTTGTAGCACTAATCCAACCACTGAACTAAGCTTCTTTTAATACTTCCAAACAACTCAAAAATTATATATTTATTTTTTAATATAAATTATGGATTTTTTTTTTTGGCTGATGGGGTTCAGCTCCAGCAATGTGAATGCCTTATTTTTGTTCAAGTTCCCAACACATGCATATAATGAGTTAAAAATTTGCTTTACATGTCATGTTATAGGCTATTGTTTGACTTATTGTCCTAAACATAACAATGAAAATGAGACATATCTTTCTATTTCATATTCGTAGTTTAGTGATATATGTTGCAAGTTACAACGATGACATTAATAAGTTTTGGTGTTGCATTTACTTGAATCATTTTCATACTTCATTTTGAATTAAGTAATAATGAGAACATTTATAATATTAACTTCATGTTTTTATTGTAGGATTACATTTTATTGATTTTTACCATCTACACAATCCGTACAAGAGTACGGGCACAAACTAGTTTTCCAAATGATAATATGGTATTAGCCTTAGTTGAATGTTTTTCATTATGAAGGGAAATGCTTGATTGAGCGTTCACTAGACCTGGGTTTCAAATTTGTTCCCCCTTTCCTTTTCATTGAATTTCTTAGGGCTGTTCTTTTTGTCGGTAAATTGGGGTTCATAAAAGGGTGAAGTTGATTAAGGTAGGTTGAAATGGGTTAAAGTTTGTATGTTTTGTTAAAATGGGTTGGAGTAGGTTGAAGTAGGTTAGAGTGGATTGGAGTGGGTTAAAGTTGGTTGAAGTTATTAAATTTGTATATGATAGGTTGAAGTTGATTAAAATACTGAGAATAAAATTTTGAAGCACGTGTGTTGAAATTGGTTGAAGTAGGTTAAAATGAGTTGAAATTGATATTTTCTATTGAAGTGGGTTGAAATGAATTGAAATTATTTGAAATTGATAAATTAAAAAAGACCAATGAAAAAAAGGCCTTTAGGTCTATCAAGTTATTTCTCAATAGGATCCAATGAGGTGTCCATCTCACCAACAAAGAGAGAAAAAAAAAATGTCTGTTCTTTTCTAAATGGATCTTAAAAGATATGGGACATCATTATCAAAGATTTTATTATATATTCCATTATAATGCAAGAATTTTTGTCAGAAGGTGGCCATTATTGTGAGAGAATCAAATTAACAACAATATAAATAGTCCTAATTCTCCTGAGTCTTAATACATATACTGTAATACTGACTCCTTTAATTGATTAATTTTAATTTTTGAAGAGTAAGAATGAGTATTTTATTAACTGATATTTTTGAGTGATATTTATTAGAATGCTTGTAAATTGTAATTGCTTGTCTCCCATCACGATCCCTTGTGCTCCATTATTAGATTAAATATTAAATAAGATGTTTGTAGATTATTTTTAATTTCTAACATAAGCTAAAGAGAGACCTTGACAAATTTCATTCAGTAAATTTTCTGAATCCAACAGAGGCACCAAGTGGAAAAGGGCAGAACCGCTTTTATGCATGTATACGTGGCTAGAGCGTGTTCCACTACTGCTAAAACAATGAAATGACAATTTGGGAAAGGAGAATCTATTCTGTGTATTTTGGGTAATGACAACAATTATGGACGGAGAATGTTCCACTACTGCTGTCGTGTTCATGCTTTAATAAAAAGGATAGAAACCCGTATAAAATTTTAACTGGAGCGGGCAATGGACCGGCGTTTGTTGGCATAAATGGACGGGCCTAAAAAAAAGGATAGAAACCTGTATAAAATTTTAACTGGATCGGGCCTTAAAAGGGCTGCCCATTAATTAGCTGTAACAGGTTGAGACCGGGTTGGGATGCGGGCCATTTCTGTGGTACCCGAAATGGTCGAAAATCTGCCTACCTGAGTCTCCTCTTTCGTTCGCTCTCTCTCTCTCTCTACCTAAGCCCTAGTCACTCAATGGTAGACAAAATCTGCAGAACGAAGGTCATCATCCATTGCTCTATTTCTGGGTAATCTTCAGAAGGTTGAAGCCTAAATCCTCATCTCTCCTCTTCGCCTCCCTCTCCCCTCTGTCCTTCCAGATACTTCTCCTTTCTCCTTCTTCCTCCTCTTTCTTGGTGCTCATTCTCGTTCTCTGTCTCTGTCTTTTGGGTGTAGAGGATCTTCAACTGCACACAATTGTAGAAATTGGCAACACGGGTAGCGAAAAAATGAACTTTTTAGATCTGGGTTTTCTCCATATTCTCTGTGGGCATTTCATTTTCGGACTGAGAAGTTTTTACGTATTCCAACCCCAGTTGAATTCAAAGTGAGACGCGAGGCTGCCTTGGCAGTTTTTGATTCCTACCTGTGTTTTTGCTGCGTCTATGGGAATAGCTATAGTGAGAGGGAGGTTTGGCTGATGAAGGAGTATGGCGCGGGTCATTCTTAGGTTAGGCAAGCATCCAGAAATTCCCCGAGCCCTGAAAGACCTCAATCACTCAAAACACCAACTGGAAATTGTTGATCAAACAATATGCCAAGCATCAAATGTTAACCAAAGAACTGGGAAAAAGGAGACCATAAATAGATTACAAAGACAGTCACATAGCTCAGTCCTTTATTTATGATATTTGTGATTGATTCTTATCTGCATATTGACATAATTTAAACAAGCCAGTTTCCCTTCTTCTCTTCCTCGTTACCCTGATGTATCGCTTATCCTTTATTTATGATCTTTGTGATTGATTCTTATTTGCATATTGAGTTACAAGAAGTGGTATTAGTTGCTTTTGGGAGTGGCTTTTGCTGCGATTTTACTGCTCTCACTATGTCTTTCTTGTCTGGTTGGATTATTTTGGTTTGCAGTCTCTACTTTCACTTGTATGCCTTGTTCATATTGGATATTAGATAGAGACATGAGTGGTGATAGTGTGGAGGCTGCTGTCTTGGTTGTATTTGTTTTGTTAACTATTAGTATATATAAAGATTGTTACATTTCCGCTATTTCACATGGGTATTGGCTATTGCACTTGTCTGGCTTTGTCCAATTTGTTTTTGTGCTGTCTGGGTATGTCCGATTCTCTGGTTCCCCTGATATGGTACAGTTTACCATAAGGATCCCTCACTTGCTCATGTTGTGTGTTATAACAGTTGGTTTTGTCCTTCGGCTTTATTGGTTTAATTCTAATTGGTGTCCAGTTAAACTTTGCTTCTACTGTGTCTTTACCTTGCCACCGCCATCCCTCTGAATTTGCTTCTTGTCGATCAGTTGCTCTTATTTGCATTGCTTCTAATAATACCATTCATTGTGCTTATTTGTTGAGAAAGTGATATGGAAAGTAAAGCGGCAACCTCTTCAGTGCAACCCGAAGATGGATATAGTAAGTATGCTATTCAACAATGTAAAAGGAAGAAGAGGTGTAAAGTACGGAGGGAGCTTGAAGAAGGCAAGAAAGCACAAGGTGAGAAAATAGCAACTTGTAAGCATTGTAAAGTAGTCATGACCGCTAATCCTAATAGTGGCACTTCTCACTTGAAGCGTCACTTAGATAAATGTCTATAATGACCTAGTGGTTTTGAAATTGGGGAGTTGGGTACTGATGATTGTGAGGACTTTATGTTTAACATGAATGAATTTCGAAAAGATATTGTGCTTTATATCATAGAAGGAGCTCATTCGTTTGCAACGGTTGAAGAAAAAGCTTTTAGACGGATGATGTCTAAGGCTAATCCGAACTTTGTGCCATTCAGTCGTTCAACGGCTAAGAGAGAATTGTTGTCCATGTATGTGGGGGATAGAGATAAGGTCAAGGATATGCTATTGAAGGTTCCGGGTAGGATTTGTTTGACAACTGATAATTGGAAGTCTAATCACACCTATCAGCACTACATTTGCATCACAGCTCATTTTATGGATAGTGCTTGGAAGTTGCATAAAAGAATCCCTAGGTTTAGGGCGTTGACACCACCTTATGATGGTGAAAGTGTTACGAATGAAGTGATTATGTTCCTTACTCAGTGAAACATTGAACATAAGATACTTACTATCACTGTGGATAATGCTAAGTATAATGATGTGATGGTGTCTAATCTAAAAAAGCGTCTTATTCCAAGGAATGGATTGGTTAATAGTGGCGTTTTCTTCCATGTTCGATATTGTGGTCATATCTTGAATCATATTGTGCAAGATAGTTTGCAATTGATTGGAGACATTTTGGAAAAGATTCGAAATTTGGTGAAATTGATAACCAAATCTTCTCAAAGAATTAAAGATTTCTATGAAATTGCTGAAAAAATCTTTCATTTGAATGTGAGAAGAAAACTAAATTTGGACATGCAAGTCCGTTGGAATTCTACTTATAAGATGGTGGATAATGTTATTTATTATAAGAATGTGTTTGTTTATTTGGTGTCTACTAATTCACCGTTGAAACTCTATGTGCCCATGGAAGAAGAGTGGAAAAAAGTCACTATTATACATACATTTTTAAAGTTATTTTATGAAGTGACTTGTATGTTTAGCGCTGTCAAGACCCCGACTTCAAATTTATATTTTAAGAGTGCATGGATGGTCCATCGTCATTTACTCGAGGCCACTCAGGGTCCTTATGGATTTTTAACGGACATGGGAAATAGGATGCTGGGAAGTTTGACAAGTATTGGTATGAGTATAACCTATATTTATCATGTGTTGTAATTCTTGATCCTAGATGCAAGGTTAAATTTGTTGAGTATTATTTCAGTAAACTGTTTGCCCCTGATGAAGCCATAGAACGGGTGGATAATATATTGAGTACTTTGCGTTCCCTATATGATGAGTACAAGTTACATTCTACCTCGATTTCAGCAATTGTCAACTTATCTCCTATTGTAAGTGGTTCTGGGGGTGATTATTTTGATGATTATAATAGTTTTAGTGGTAGAAGATCTAGACCACAAGTAAGGAGATCGCAACTTGACTTGTACTTGGAGGAGCCGGCCCTTGAGTTGAACATGGAGTTAGATGTTTTGGAGTTTTGGCATGGAAGTTCCATGAGATACCTGGAACTTTCTATAATGATACGAGACTTGTTGACTATCCCAGTTAGTACTGTAGCCTTAGAGTCTGCATTTAGTCTTGATGGCAAAACCATCTCCCCGACTCGTAGTGCATTGAAATCAAAAACCATACAAGCATTGGTGTGTTTGCAAGATTGGAGACGTGTAGACTATGATGCTACTTGATTGGTCGATAATGATTCTAATTCAGATGAGGAAGGAGCGTATGAGGATGATGAGGACAATACAAGTCTTCTCTTTTAGGTAATTAGTTCTTTTAATTATTATAATAGATTATAATTACTAGATTATGCTTGTGAGCAACACTTATATGATACTAATATTTTCAAATGAAATTCAAGTGCAGGACTTTCTACTTCGTGGCTTCGTGATCAAATTTGGACTTTATCACTTGGTGGAATTGATTTCAGAAATTATCTTTAATTTGGAATGGCTATGTGGTGTATTTTGAATTTTAGCTTATTGTAATTTGGATTACCTTGGTTATGTATTTTCTAACTTTAAATTTGGGCCATTTAATTTGATTAGAAAATTGGAAGGACATCAGTTGGTAAATAACTCACCAAAAACTTAGGCGGTAATGGGCGGATCATGGGCGGACCGCGTTCATTTGGCCCATAACCCAATCTGGCCCATTAACAAATGTGTTTGGTCCAATCTGACCCGTTTGGTTAATGGGCTGACTCGGTCCGGTCCAACCCAGTCCGTTGCCCACCCCTATGCTTTATCCACCTCATCATTCATCATTCATCCAACCCAACATTATGGAGATGTTTCACTTTCCACCTTTCACCTTTCACCTTCGTATGTCGCGTTTCGCTCACTCCTTGGTCCCTAATAAAATTATAAATAATATGGAAATGCGAAAAAGACTCTTAATTATACTTGGGTTTTTTTTTTTTTTTTTTCCTTTTTGCCTGCCCTCTACTATGCTAGGCTAAGTCATCTTTCGGTAGTAAAATCTAAGTTGAAATAAAAGTATGATTGTTTAAATGCTTTCAACACTCATATTTTTTAAATAAGATTTTGGATTAAAATGATTAAGAATAAAAATCACCAATTAATTAGAGGGTGCCGGAAAGGAAAAAGATGCTTGCTGGTGTTGAAAGTGGCCGGGATTATCAAATATTGCTTTAAGCAGATTGTTATGTGTGTGCGCACATGATATATATATATATATATATATATATATATATATATATATATATATATATATATATATATATACATATACATATATATATATATATATATATATATATATATATATATATATATATATATATATATATATATAATATATATATATATACTATATATATATATATATATATATATATATATATATATATATATATATATATATATATATATACACACACACACACATATACATACATACATAAACATATATATATATATATATATATATTATATATATATATATATATATATATATATATATATATATATATATATATATATATATATATATATATATATATATATATATATATATATCTTTTTCCAAGTTAAACATTTTCTAGTATAATTCGACGGTGCTGGTTGTACAATGGTGTAATCCAATGGCTATTGTCATCACCACTTTCCTTTCATATATGGCAAGAGAAAGATAAGACTTTAAGTTTGAATATTTTAAAATAGAAAAAAAAACCTAAATTAAAAGTAATTATATTTTATTCACTTCTACAGCTAGATGCCCAAAATAGATTCTTTTTTAGAGAAGCTTGTATGTAGATCAAAATTTAGGATCATATACTCAAATGCCTGAGTTAGATTCGAGAGCAGTTCCGTACATTCTTCTCATATTGTGGATACTAATAACTAAATTAAAAGTAATCACTATAACTCATCCAAAAGTCTTATGTTGTCATCAACTACTAAATTAGTCTAAGCTAAGATAAACTAATCACAGAACTTGAAACCAGTTTTACAATATTAATATCTTATCTCAAGAACACAAAATATCGCACTAAAAGAGTGTGTGTGTATATATATATATATATATACACACACACACACACTCATGTGCACTTTTATTGTGAACTAAGAATTAAGTACGAGATATACACATGTCAGAAAAGGTTGGATCACGAATCAATTCACATAACAAATAAAGCTTTTTTTTTAAATAAAAAAGAGTCACAAGTAAAGCAAATTCCAGGACTTTATAATCATTTAGTTCACCAAATTTGCTTAAAACAAAAAATTACTGTGAGACCATTTTCTTTCAAAATAGTTCTGTTTGAGAACGTAAAAGTGTATCGAAAGATGGAATCAAATACATATATTTCCCTCTTTTCTGAAATATCTGCATTTCAAACGAAAAATACAAAAGTTTATGTCAAGCATGCATTTTAATCACCTATTACAAAATATCTACCTTCTAACTAGAATGTAAGTGTTTCAAGAGAAAAGGGCATCATTTGGGGGGGGGGGGGTGAAGTTAGAAGTAATGAATCACAAGTATTACAGTTGATTTCCAAAAACAAGGGTATAAAAGTCAAAATATTTGAGATTTCTGGCATATTTTATATTTACATGCCAAATTACCAGCACTTGAAAAATTTAATTATCGTAATATAATCTAATCAGTTTCCTGATTAAAATATAATAACCGCATCAAAATGCAACCATTAATCATACACCAACTGGATCACATAAAACCGCTGTTTCCTTCATAACAAAAATAAATTTGATAAATAGTCACTGTCACCTTTTCCCTGACCACTAATGGGGCTATTATTATTTTAGGGTATTTCTCAACGAAATATAATTAATTACTGGTCAATTATTTCATGCTTGATAAAATAAGCACCCAATTTAGATGCGGTGTCAATTACAAATTGATTTAACACATGTATGATTTTTGATTGAATGTGATGGAATACAATCAACTTTAAAATATAAACATAATTACACATTTTATGATAATCATGATTATAAGGTTGTTATTATTTGTAATACTCTCTTATAACCAAACATGATAATAAAATCACAATTACAATTTTATTTGTATTACAAAGTTGTTTACATTAAACTATCACATTAATAACACGCTTGATTACACCACGAACATTTCCATATGCATATTTAATACAAAATCCAATATTTAAACTTACAAAAAAGACCTTACATTATAATATATACCAAGTATATTATAATGAAATCCCAAATCTATTTTTATTATTTTTTTGATCGAATATTTTAATTTTTTAGCCCCACCGAGAATCTAATTTCTTATAATCTAAAAGAAAGATTAGAGCAAGTCCATTCGTTCACTCGCCCGAGGAGAGAGAGAAACGAGTGAGGGGGTTGTCGGCTCGTTACTCTGTAGTGGCTTCCTCGGCATCCGAGCTTCACGAGTTTCCTCGGTGCCCGGAGCCAACTCGTGAGGGGTTTTTCATTTTTTAAAAATACTTTTAACTAGTTTTTAATATTTTTAATTAGTTTTTCTTTTTTTTGGTTCTAAGATAAAGTTGTGTGTTATAGTGTGGGTCTAGAAGTATTATTTTATTTGGTGAGTCAAAATGGTGAGCCTTTCGTTGGAGAGATGGAAGATTGTGAGCCAAAAAATAAGGTCACAAGTTGATGTGATAGAGGTAAGTCCCTACTAATGAGCTAAAAAAAGGACTCACCACTGGAAATGCTCTTATGGGCCATAAAAAGGAAACTGTAACTAATGCAACATATATATTTGTTTATATTTCTGGGTGAGAGAGAAAGAGAGAGAGAATGGCGGGACAGTTGATTAGCGAAGTTAACAAGAGAGGACAAAACATTAGGAAAGAGAGATTACATTGACTGGATCCAGAATTAGTGGGGAGGGTGATTAGCTGTTGCCATCTTAATTAGTAATTAACTATGTTGATGATGACTTGTCGAGGTAGACTCACCACGTGGAAGGACGTCAATTATGACACTTTTAATTACTAACCTTCTCAAATAATCACTCGTCAAAATTATATGGATGTTTCCTAATGATTTCTTTCTAAGATCTTGACGAGGGCAGCTAGAAAAGTTTACTTTAAAAAAAAGATTCTCTCTGTCCTAATAAAGTTGACAAAAATTACACTTTTTTTTTATGAGAAGAGGGGAAATATCATTAATAAAGATCAACCATAGAAAGGTCCTCAAATATCAGATCAAAGATGCAATCTAGTTCATTCCCTACCCAGACCTTACAATAAGGATCAAAGGATTGAAGATGTGCAAGGGTATGAACCACACCATTACTCGTTTTCTTCACATGTGAGAAAGCAAAAAACACAAAAACGAGAGACAAAATTCAAAATCTTAGAAATTATTAAGCCCAATTCATTATTGGGCCGACAAGCATTCTTCAGCTTCGATATAAGACTTGCATCATCACCTTCAAAAACCACTCTTCTAAAGCCATAGTTCCAAGCTGTTCGGGACGCCGCCAAGCATGCTTTGGCTTCTTCTGATTCTGGACCTTTAAAGCCCACACTTTGCTGGACTGAAGCTAGACCCACCACTCCCTGATGATCTCTGATCACCACAGACCAACCGAATCCCCAGTCTTGCAATTAATCTAATCATTGCCTAGGAATTATGTACTCAATCATATTTGCTTTAACTAAATTAAAATCTAATTGGCTAAAAACATGTAAAAACCAATACCTCCACCACTGAGTCGGGGATTATGGAAACTGCATTTCGACGGTGCTGAACTGGTTGATTGGGGCATGGTTGGGGCTTCGTCACTCAGATCATGAAGGTGATGTTGTGGGGCCGGAGTCAAGCAAGGGGTTAGGCCTGGCAACGGGTCGGATTTGGAGCGGGTGAAGCTCCACCCGCATCCGTCACCCGTATCCATCCACTCCACTCGATCCACCCGTCACCCACTCATTCGCTTACCCGCATCCAATCCATCCACCACTCGCGGATGAAGTGGGTTGTAAACGGGTGAAACGGATGAAAGACGCTCTATCTCATTTTATTCCTTTATCGCTCAAATAAATTTCAAAGGCTTGGACAATTTGAAATACACGAAACAATAATCAACGAAAACCACATATCCGAATTGTAAATGTAACAATTACCACAAATGATAAAGATACCTAACATGAATTGTCTCTATTTTTTGGGGGGGGGGGATTGTCTACATATTTATACTTGGACAAGGCATCTATTCTTTGATATGTTGCTGAGTAACTAAAACAGCTTGAAAAGCAAGTCAAATTGCTAGAGGAGCGGACAACTAAACGAATCGTGGGGTCAGTGGTGATTGCAATGAGGACGCAAGATTCAAACGTCGATAATGAAAACTCTTCCATGGATAATGAGGACTTCAATCACTCGAACCCGTTGTTAGACATTGAAGCAAGAGCTTCAAACAAAAATGTGTAGATTAAATGACTCACTGAGTGACAACAGCAGTAGAATTTGCCAGTACTAGTCCTAGGAGGCGGTGGAGTGGTCAACATGAGGTGGTGAGGGATGAGAGGAGAGAGGCAGTGGAGTACCAAGCGACATGCATAGGGGGTTCCGATCTGATTCATCTGAAGATGAAGCAGTTGTTAAAATTAGGGTTTTATGTATATACATATGTGTGTGTGTGTGTGTGCACACACACACATATATATATAAAGCAGGTGACGGGGCGAGTGACCGATCAGGTGGACCATCACCCAAATCCGACCCTATCCATCATCCATTTAATTCACCCGTTTAGTCGGGTTTTCACTCGATTTTTCGACTCGGGTGAATCGGATATCCATCATATTCGGGTGAAATTGCCATACCTAAAAGGGGTAGGGTTCACCTCCCCAGAAGACTGCAAGTTTACGCTTGCCTCATTGCATTGAAGATTGCATGGAATGATTGTCTTCCTTTGATACTCAAACTCAATCAAGGTTGGAAGGCGAGGATGCTCTTTAGGGATGATTTTAGATGAAATACTTTGTAATGCCTATTAGTTTACTTATACTTCTTAGAGCCAAATTTTAAAAGCGAGGAATCAAATTGCTCACTCCCTCGCCCATCTTCAACCTTGTGCAACTGCTAAAAGAAATTAATTGGAGGAAGGTTCCGAGTTCATTTTGACCTTGGTTTTAAACTATATGTATGCTTATATCAATGATATTCAATAATAGGCTCTGAAGGCCCCTTTCCATTCAAAAAACAAAACAATATCCAAAATTTACCATTTTTAAAATCAATTAACAAATAATAAGGAAGGAGTAAATAATACTCCTTGTTCTTTTTTAATTTCAAGCTTTGACAACGTTTCTAAGACGGAGTGAGTGTACTGTATACCCGAGATAATCAAAGAAGGGCTTAGGGTTTTTTTGGCAAACATTTTAGGAGGGGTGTTTAGAAAATTGACATTGAATCTTTCTTGTATAGAATTGATTGATTCTAATCAAAATGTCTTTAGATAATTTAGAATAAGTTTAAATCTAGTTAAATTAGTGAACATATCATATATAAGAGATGGATTATCGACACAAATTGATTCAAATGGCTTAACACTTGTTCCCTCCAAGCATAGTTTCAAATTCAAGTCTTGCAAATGAAGAACTATGATAGGAGAGTTATATCCTATTATGGATCAATGGTAACTTAATTCTACTAAAACAAATACTCGGAGACTGAAAATTTGATTAATTATATGGGATATTGGATTATGATATACTGTACTTTGGGGGTATTGGACAATAATACTCTCAACTTTAAACTTAGACATCCGTGCACCATACTATGGACCTATTTACTGTGTTTATACCAAGAATAATTTTGAAGATGTTTTTAGTTGGTGATGTATGTGCATATTCAACATATGTCATTGCATACACTTAAAAATTCTTAAATTTTGGATATATGCAATTGTAAACCACTGTAAAATTGTTGCATTTACATTAACAAAAATACATCCAAACTACGTCTCGGTATATAAATTGTAAATATGCCTATAGTATGGTGCACGTACGTCCAAATTCAAAGTTGGAAGTATTATTGTCCAACACTCCCAAAGTATAGTATATTATCATCCAATATTCCTAATTATATTTGTAGTACTGCCAAAAACTACTTGAAGATAGGAGAGTATGTAAACTCACCTTAATTGGTTTATTTAACTTTTATCCTTAAAAATTCTGATATATACCATGAAAAACTATTGGAACTGAACCTATCGTTCGCATCCATTGCTATGATGTTCACAATATTCAAATGAACTTCTTACATACTTGAGTAACGTTTTTTATTTTGATGCCAAAGGAAAATCAATTTTAATAAGAGGGAAGATAAAGGAGAAGTAATACTTTTAAAAAAAAAGGACTTGAATCCATATATCTGAATCTGATCAAAAGGAAGAGCAAAAACTTTGGTACAACTTACGGCCCAAAATCAATCACGTCCCCACAAAGTGGATGCAATGAAAAAGTCGGTAGGAAAAAGGTGTGCAAGGAAGAACCTCTCAGAGCCGTCATGGACGGTGAAATGATTCCACGTAAAACGACGGCAAAAGGGAGACAAATCTTAAGAGTCTTCGCACCGAAGAGGAGTTTTTTTGATTTTTTATTTTTCAAAAGGATGACCAATTCCGTATTTGGAGTCGTACATCTCTAAGCCCACATCCATTTCAACTCCAATCAAGTTGTGCTGGAGACAATTACTTACAAAGCAGGCGCCATTCAGAAGTTCAAATGGTATAAGACAACACTACTACGTAATAGGACAGACTCCTTGATCGGTAAAATTCTTGGAATTTTTTTAATTAGTGGACGAATATAAACAGGTTCCAAAAGTACTGGCAATGCACTGCAAAGGTCTAGAAAGAATGCATAGAGCAAAGGCTCCAAATGATGCCTCACATTTACAAAGCAACAAAACAGCAGAAGCAGGCTGACAATCAGGTCCTGTTCTTTTCGTAGGTCATTTTAGATTTATCAACTTCAACTCACTTCAACCTACTTCAACCCACTTCAATCAACTTCAACCCACCTGAAAAAAATACCGACTTCAACCTACTTCAACCAACTTCAACCCACCCCTTCATAAATTTAATAATTTGCAACCCAAATCGTTGAAAATAATTGACAAGTTGTGCCGGCCTCCAACTTCCAGAAAAATAGTTACAAAATTGTGAAATTACCATTCAGCAAAAAAATGCACTAAAAATTACAATAACTTAATAAATTATCACACATTCTCATTATTTTAACCCACTTCAACCACCACAAAAAAAAAATATACCAATTTCAACTTACTTCAACCTACTTCAACCAACTTCAACCAACTTCAATTCACTTCAACCTACTTCAACGCATCTCAAAAAAAATACCACCTCAACCATCCTCCACCTCAACCAATCTCAACCCACTTCAACCTTTTACCCACTCTCATTTACCCACGAAAAGAACAGGCCCTTAGTGACCATCAATTTTAGACATTAATAGCAACTTTATTTTATGGTTGTCGTCATTAATAATGGCAGTAATTATTATAGAGGGAAAGGCCATCAACTTTAGATTTTTAGGTATTAACATTGTAATATAAAAAATATTTCAATAGGAAAAACGATATAGAAGTAGAGTGGATGGTGACCTCTTACTTTTCTTGTACTCTAATATTTCTTATTTTTATCCTTATTCAAAGGAGTTCTATTGTATTCTAGCCGATAATATGGGTAGATTTGTTAAAAAAAAAAAAAGTTATATCATGTTACTGGGTAGATTTGTTAAAAAAAAAAAAAAGTTATATTATGTTACTGAGTTGTACCTATTTTTTTTAAAAAAAAATATAGAAAAAATTACAGACCGAACATGATGTTATTAGATAAGACAACAATCATTACTCTTATAGGATTACTAGAAAATTCCTTCTAGTTGATGAAAACATGATCCGATCTTAATTTACTCTTCATAAAAAGAAAGCGTACATAAATTACAAAAGTTCTATAATCACACAAGAAACACCATTCATAAGATTTTGTATTGTAATTGGAAGATAATTCACATTTAAGATTAAAGTCCGTTGATTCAACAAGTCTTATTTAAAATTTCGTGCTTCTTTGATTCAAAAAAATAATTGAGATTGCTTTTAGAATTTTTGTTGACTATTATATCAGGATTGTTATCATTTTGACTACTAACTCGCGGCCCCCCCCCCCCCCCAAAAAAAAAAAAAAGGAGCTCTTAGCCGCAACAAAGGAATGGCTAAGACGATAAATTGTGCATTCCTTTGACCTGAGTATCATCACGTCTTATTTATAAATTTGATTAACAGAATACAATTAAAAGGAATCTATATATTAGGTTTTAAAATAATGTACTCCAGCTTATTTATAAACTCCGTTCTGTCAACATTGTCAAATTTTAAAAAACTAAAAAATAAAGAAACATTTTCTATTACTCTAGTGTTTTAAATGTAAAGGTCATTTTCTTTACTCAATCAATACATTCAGACAATGTTTTTCGAACATTCTTGATAAAAATAATAATAATCACAACTCAATTAGCACAAAGGGAGCATTATTTAGGAATAATTACAAAATTATTCATATGGGCACATGAACAGCTTGTTAAGTGAACGGAATAACACCTATTTCGAAGCTATGATATACTAAGGGACTATTCTTTTCGTTGGAAAATAGGAGCTGAAAAATGAGTGGAGTTGGTTGAAGTGGATTGAAGTGGGTATTCTTTTGTTGGAGTGGGTTGATGTGGATTGAATTGGATTAAAATTGGTACATTTTTTATATGATGGGTAGAAGTTGATTAAAATAATGGGTTAAAGTTGGTTGAAGTGGGTTGAAATTTATATTTTTTTATTAAAATTCATAAAATAGGTTGAAGTTGATAGATTGAGATTTACCCAAAAAAAAATAGGACCTAAATAATATGGTAGACATGTATAGGTTTTCTTTTTTTTCCTTTTGGGTGAGAGTCGAGGGTATAACTGAAGTACTAAAAAAAATATATATGTGTCATTAGGTATTTTCGAAAAAAGACAGCAGGGCAAGAAAAACAAAGTAACTCAAAGGTCAGCTTACCTGTTTGCAGACAGCTCAAGCAACATATTGGATAAGCGCAAGCAAACAAAACTCAGTTGTATTCATTTATTTAATCTAGTTTGCTTATGCATAATTACAGGTTATGGACACACGATAAGTGGACCAAAGGTATATAACCAGCTAGATCATAATATTGAGAGTAATTAATACTTTAGTATTTTAGGGTATCAGCATGGAGTAAAACAGTCCAAAAGTCTGTGAAAATAATAATTCAGTATATTATACTGAAATATTATGGGATAAATAATTTAGCACTTTTCTTGACAATAAATTTTACGAATTATGTATTGACCCTCAAAATAGGATATTTTTGCAGTTTTACTATCTTTTTGTTGGTTTGTGAAGAAACTATATCAATAGTGACTGTTTGTGTATCTTTTACTGATTATGACATACTGTACCATTGTTCTTGTCGAGACTCAACTAAAGTTATCACTAGCATCACATATATACCTCATATCTTTTGAGAAAATAAAAAAAGTAGTTAAATACAAAAAGTATCTTATTGGGTTCAAAAATAATGTTTAGAATGACAAAAATACAACTTTTAGAACTTCTTATGAAGAAAGTAACTAAATTATTCATCCTTAGACATTTTAGGTTATTAAATTGTTATTAATTTTTACAATACTTTTAGACTATTTTATTTGTGGCCATACCTGAAGGTGCCAAAGCATCAATTCTTCTAATACTAAAACAAATTAATCCGAACAAGCGCTACAATGGTATTCACCAAATTATACATTAATTAAGCCAATTTATTTCATTAAAGTTGATAATCTATTGACATTCATACCAAAAATGACCAAAACAAATATATATACCGGAGAAATTTCCACATATACTACCATTCTTCAGAAAGGTTGAATGTATCTAAGTTTAATTAAAAAGTGAAAACTACGACCGCTTGATGTTGGCCAGAATTTGGTATTGATTTGTTTTAATTTGTTTTTTTTTTTTTTGGGTGCGGAAGAGGGGACTATGCCCCAGGTGTTGTTACATTAACAAAAATAATTTGGTATCTATTCTGTTGAACTTCATTACAAGTGCAAAAATAATGACTCTTATTTCCTTGTTTAGATAATTCAAATACTTGTTTAGTTAGCTGTCTTATTTATTTTGTTATATTCCAAGGTTGACATTCTCTTGCCTACAATGATAGTATCCAATTTGAATCTTCTCTAATAAAGTCTTTTAGATACACAAATATAGATAACTTTAGGCTTATTTGGAAGTAGAGAAGTTGTTGCATTCAAATCTAGGGTTCACACATCACTAGTAAGGAGATTTTGAGTTGTACTTAGATACAAACCAATTGTTACTTTTCCTTCTCGCGACAAATTTGTCCTCCTTTTTTTTTTTTATGTGGCGTGCGATGGGTCGTGATTTTTTCATAATTCTTTTAAAAATTTTAATCACAATGACGGATCTAGATATATAAATCAGGAATATTCATCTATTAAATTATCCATTTTACTATTTTAGAAGTGTCTATATATTCTAATTTAACCGTCTTTAAAATATAGTTCATCAATTTTTTTTTTTATTAAGCTAGGGTATCCATAGATACCTCAACCTATGACATAGATCCACTAATGTATAATCAAAAAAAATTGAACCTTAATCTTTCTCATAAAAATCAAAGAGCCCACCAAGTAATACACCGCCAAAGTACATAAATCTATTCTAATTTGAATAAGCAAAGGGAGAAAAAGCTACGAGAGGTGGAAAATTGGGATACACATTTCTATAGAAACATGTCACTTTAAGAATAAGCCGTTCCCTCATCAGCTTTCTTTCCCTCAAATGTCACAGATCAACGTGGCGTATTAGTGGGACAGGGAAAATGTAATCAACCTAAAAGCATAATCTGAACTAACACAAATTAATATTGATGGTCCAAGCGAAGGATACAACGGTCAATTCACAATCACCATGGAGGCCAAACCTAAAGCCTAGGGCCTGTTCTTTTAATTGCCTTCCCTTTCCGGTTACTTCGCGTTGAGGGATATAAAAATCGTGTCCCAAGGACCAAGGCAATATATTTTATATTTCATTTCACTCTCATTGACATATGGATAAAGCAAAAAATTGATATCCTTTTTTTTTTTTTTAATGTGCTAGAGGGATTGAAACTTGTCTAAAATTATACAGTGTAAATAAATCTAAATTAAATACTGTTGGAAACACTAATAAACCCACACATGTTTGCAACTTTTAGGGTATGTTTGGTAGGATTTAAAATTACTTTCCTAAAAAATTATTTTTCATGTAAAATGATCTTTCATGTAAAACGATCTTCAGTTGTTTGGTAAAAGGGAAATGAAATTTCTGAAAAATAAGTTTGATTAGCAAAAAATGAACAAAAAAGCTAAAAAGACGCACATTAGTGAAAAAACAAAAATAAGTAAGATATTTAGAAAAATGAAAATTTATATTTTGTTCTTTAGGGAATTATATTACAGGAATGGTGTTATGTCAAAGTTGTGACAATATATACTTTTTTAATTTTTTTGATCTTACCTATTGCCACCAATTTGACGCTAGCAATGCTTTATCAATTTTTCATTTTCGAGTAGGGATTCAAACAAAAAAGAGGAAAAAACTAGTAAGTTTCTCTATCTTGTTAACTCTGACGATAAATTGCAGAGCATTTTGAATTTCGATGAAATCATGATTGTTAGATTCACAGGGCATCAGTATCGATATCAGGATGTGTAATGCCCCGACCCCTCTCGGTCGCAGATCTTACCAATAACGGCCTCAAGGATTGACGATTGGCCCCACAAATCATCACAAGTCTTTTCGGCGTGTTTCGTCCTCACTCGCACGCTGCCCGAGAAATTTCCCAAGAGGTCACCCATCCCAAGATTGCTCCCCAGCAAGCACGCTTAATTGTGGAGTTCTTAAGAGTGAGTTTTCCGAAAAGAAAGGTGCACCTTTGGTGATATAAGTAGTCACTTCGATCCTTTTAAGCCACACTCGGGGTGTTACAATTACCCCCACTTGAAGCGCACAACGTCCTCGTTGTGCCTCACTAACCGACCGACTTACGAGTCCTCTTGACCGGCGGTCAACAACCAGTATCTTTGCCCCGCTAGGTGACTGCCCATGGGCTCCCCATCCACTGGTGCAGCTCACGGTCGCGGGTCGGCTCTGATACCATCTGTAATGCCCCGACCCCTCTCGGTCGCAGGTCTTACCAATAACGGCTTCAAGGATTGACGACTGGCCCCACAAATCATCACAAGTCTTTTCGGCGTGTTTCGTCCTCGCTCACACGCTGCCCGGAAAACTTCACAGGAGGTCACCCATCCCAAGATTGCTCCCCAGCAAGCACGCTTAACTATGGAGTTCTTAAGAGTGAGTTTTCCGAAAAGAAAGGTACACCTTTGGTGATATAAGTAGTTACTTCGATCCTTTTAAGCCACACTCGGGGTGTTACAGGATGATACAATTTCGTTAATTTTTAATATGCCGCCTTAATCTTCGAACTATATGTCACTACTTTAATCTTCGAATCACATGTCGAGAAAATAAACAAGGAAGAGAGAAAGAATATGAAACCGTGTAGACGTCAAAAAAACGTAAAATCAACTTACGCCCCATTTAAAGTGAAAAAAATTTCTTCATTTTAGGGAAAATCATTCACCCCTGAAAACAAATTTACCCTGCATATTTTATCAAGAAAATGATTTTCACCCCTACCAAACACACCCTCATTTATTAATATTAGATTGATTTGTAACACGCAACGCATCTGTAGACTTTTTCTACTTTTTTGGATTTTGTTGACTAAATTCACTACTTAACCCCATTATTTTTTGTAAACAATCCCAAAAAATTAATCTAAATGTTGTAACTCAGGCCTATTGAGGCGGAAACACATTCCTTCGAGGAGAAATGTTTCCTTCCAAACTTGAACTGGGAACCTCCTAGATGAAAGGTGTCTTGGATACGCCTCGAGTTAGAGCTCATTAGTAAAATAATAAAAATGTATCAGTATTTCAAGTTATTTATTAGCTGATTCAACAATTAAGTCCTGTCCAACTTCTTTTTTCTATTCCTGAAGTTAGCCTAACAACCGAGCTTTACTATCAGCTAGCCACTACATAAATAATTAGCTTTGCCCAAAAAAATTTATCGCTACTTTAACAACTTAATTTATAAAAATCATTCAATATCCCCCCCCCCCCCGACAATTTCATCCAAGGCCATAATAAGCAAGAATGAACTTAGCAAACTTGTTTCAAACCTTGTATTATGTGCACTCAAGCATGTACTTCTAAGATAAACATAGGCAAATATATTAAAAAAATATATATATAACATATGTATCCAAAGGAATACATATATGATATGTGAAAGCATATACTTTTTTTTCATCACATAATATTTTATAGGGCTATTTCGGCATTTAGAGCATGTTTTTTTCGTGGGTCAATTTTAAAATACCAACCTCAACCAACTTCAATATATTTCAACCTACTTCAATCCACTTTCACTATTTTAATCAAGTTCAAAATATCAAATAAAAAATTCAACCCACTTCAACTAACCTCTATTTCAACCTACTTCAACCCACTTTACTCTTTTATTCATTCTAATTTATCCACGGAAGTATTTCTTTTTTTGGGGGGGGGGGGAAGAGAATCACCTGCTGCAATTGTGGGTGCTCAGTCAGGTGCTCCCATGGGGGTGTTCTAGTAAATCTAGCGAGCTTGGAATGTGCCAGATAATCTGAAGCTTGAAGACAACAACGATTTATGGCCTCAGTTAGTTCCCATTGGCTGAACAGCTGAAGAGCTGAAAAGAAAAAAAGAAAAATAATAATACACTAAAAGAAAGTAAGAAATAAATAAATTGTCTCCACCACACACGGCCTCTATCTGTCTCTCCCTCCCCCCCCTCCCTCCCTGGTCATCCACCGGCCTCTTCCACCACCACCACCAGCAGCAGCAGCAGCAGTAGTGCACACACACAGAGCGAGAGAGAGAAGAGATGGGGGGGGGGGGTGAAGGGAGGAGTAGTCAAATGTTGATAGCTTCTTGGTGAACACGGTGACTTTCTCTTGGGGTTCACATTGAAAATTCTTCCTCTCAAAACTACGTACCAATTCTGTCTTTCAACCACATACTTCTGTAGGTCAGATTGTGACACCGCTCTGAATCCGATCTGGGTTCTCTTTCTTCTTCTCTGTCTCTTCTTTCCCTGTTACTTCTTCATATTTCCCAAACAGGGTATCTGAAATTGAAGCAACTGAACCTTTTAAGTTCCTAGAGAAAGAGAGAGAGAGAGAGAGAGAGATGGATTCAGGGTTTCGACAACAGCAATACCAGCATCATTTCCAAGATAAGCAACGGCAGCTTCACCAACAAAAGCAGCAAATGAACAGCGGCCTGACACGCTTCCGCTCTGCCCCCAGCTCCTATTTTGCAAGCTTCCTTGATGCTGCCGCTGAAACTCTCGATACTACCACCACAACTGATGATGGTGGAGGGAGAAAAGAGAGAGAGGACTTCTCAAATGCTAGACCGCTCAGCCCTGAAACAGAGAACATCTTTGCAAACTTTATGTCAAGCATGGGCGGTGAAAGTAATTCCTCATCGAATCAGAAATTGTGCGATATACCAGAAAACTCTGCAGTACAGCAGGATTTTATGGTACAAGTTAAGCTGGAGAGACAGACTCGGCAGCAACAACAGCACTACCACCACCAGCAGCAACATCAGCAGGGTAATTACAACACTTCATCGCAGCAGATGATATATCAGAGTAAATCAAAACCGCCTTTGGCGAACCAGAACACTTTTGCCATGGAAAACTCATTTAGGTCAACTGCTCCTACTTCAATGGGGATGCACACTTTGCCCCAGATCAACAGCAACAACAATAGTAATAATAATAATAATTCCGGTCTCACTAGACATAGCAGCTCTCCTGCTGGGTTCTTCAACAGCATACTACTAGATATTGATAATGGTAAACAACCCCCCTCCCCCCTTCCTTTTTTGTCATCCTTGCTCTCACTGTTTTACTTACTAGATGTGGAATTGTCTAACACCTTTGATGCGGATCTGAGGAATCTAATATGAAAGTTCATTTTTCTCTCTTTATGTTTTTGGGATTTCAAGTTTTAATAAGAGTGTTAGCATATTGGCAGGTTATGGTGCGATGAAAGAGATGGGGAATTATGGAGCTAATGAAGGCCAGACAAATTTCTCACAAGGGCAACCTTCGTCTACTTCAGGATTAATGACTCAGAACTCCGATATTGCGGGAAAAAGAATTGCTGAGTCTACCAACAACAATAGCAGCAACAATGATAGGAATTACATCAGTGGGTACCCCATGAGCTCCTGGGAGGACTCAGTTCTATCTGCCGGCTTTGCAAGTTTAGATAGAGGTGGTGGAGACGATGGAACCCTGGCGTTTTCTGAACTAAATGCATCAGAAAATCAGGTTAGAACTACTTTCCTGTTTGTTAGTATGCATCATATTTCTTTGATTTGTGATTATTGATGTTTGATTATTATTCTGGTTGTTCTGTTAGAGCGAAGAGGGCAGGAATCGCCCTCAACTTTTGGCTCATCACCTCAGTTTACCAAGCTCATCAGCTATGGAGAAAATGTTACAGTTCCAAGACTCTGTGCCTTGCAGGATTAGGGCCAAGAGAGGATGTGCTACTCACCCCCGAAGCATTGCTGAGAGGGTAAGAATTTTTAAGTTGCTTTCCAAATTCAAATTAGATGCCACTAGAATACCTATTGTTTTGCAGTCTCAAAAACATGAGGTCTTTTTAGAGGATATATCTGCTTCTCATGTATAAAACTGCATACTCTTGAAATCCCAACCCCTCCAACCCACCTCCCTCAGGATCTACACTGGATTGTTGGTGTGTTTCTGCATTTCTCATTTTAACAGCAAAAATAGCATTGCATTACTTATCAATCATGATAGTGTTATTTCTACTGGATGTAGGTTAGAAGAACCAGAATTAGTGAAAGGATGAGGAAGCTTCAAGATCTAGTTCCCAACATGGACAAGGTAGCAGTCATATGTTTGTTCAGAATTGTGGAACTAGCCTCTTTAAGAGTGAATTATATTAGGTTGAATAATTGGCTCAACAGACTTCCAACTCGTGTTTCTTTGCAGCAAACAAATACATCAGACATGCTAGATTTGGCTGTTGAGTATATCAAAGATCTTCAGAACCAAGTTAAGGTAATGTTCAATATTAGGTTTGTAATTGAAATTCAACAAACTAGTCTAGAAGTCGCCCCATTTAGAAAAAATTTTAGGTGGGGCAAGGAAAAAGTAGTGACTTTTGTCATAGCCAAATCACAAGGCTACAAATAGCCCAAGGCTAAATGATGGTCCCCCGCACTGTATGTGGACCTTTCTACCCATATTGTCATCTTCTGGCAAAAATAACTTCACAGGATCCACCTTTCCTCTAAAAAAGCAATCTTTAATTTTCTCCTAAAAAGCTTCATTGTACTTACAATATAAAATCTAAAAGGTGAGCCTGAGTGCAATTTCATTTACCCCCCCCCCCCTTAAAAGGGGCTTTTCGGAGGAATCTTGTTTAGAGCAAAACCATTATTACCTTTTCCAAACCCGTTTTGGCACACTGGACTGTGATTGTGATTGTGATTTTGCGTCTTGATTTCGTTCGATACCATGGAGATCTTTCGTGAACAACTTTTTCACTTATTACGACCTGGTCCTTAATTTAGTTCAACCTACTTCAATCTACTTCACGAACTTTAATAAAAAAAATACCTATTTCAACAAACTTCAACCTACTTTTTACTATTTTAACCAACTTTTACCCATCAGATAAAAAAATTCAACTAATTTTAACCCATTTTAATCTGTCTCAACTTAATTCAACTTACTTTAACCTACTTCAACCTACTTCAGTCAATTTCAACTAATTTCATCCATTTATCAACTCATATTTGCAAACAAAAAGAACATGCCCTTAGTTTGAGGATGTGTGCATCTAGGCCTGTCAAAGCATGATTCACTGGTGCCACATTGTCACCACTCCTCATAATTTCTACTTTGTTCCATTTTATCCTGGCTCATTTTGCGTCCATAACTTTATTTCCAGAATCTCAATGATAAACGGGCAAAGTGTACCTGCCCAAGATAGTTGACGCCAGAAGTGCAAGTTGTGAAAAGATAGCTCCAGTATGTTGGCGAAATGTGATAGAAACCCCATAGTTGATCTTCCGTTTTACGCTGAAATTGAAGATGACAGGGAGTATTTTAGACATGATAGATGTCGCAGAAGCAGAGGGGGTAAAATCAAGGTTCTGCTAAAGCTACGAGGGTAAGACGTAGATCAATGTGATGCCAATACAAAAGCAACTGTATAGATTTACTATTAAATTGCATGTCCATGATGCTTTGTAGAACTGAAGTCTTTGATTATTTCACTAGTCCGAGAGTGTGGGGAGGGATTCCCACTAATGATGGCCCCCCCGTTTTGTCCTGTCGTGTCATAAAATATGGATCAGTGGGGTATCCAATGTAATTGCTTTCAATATAATACTACGTTACTTGGTCTATTTAATGTGGTCTGAGCTGTTACAACGGATCCAACTCAGATGGCATACGTAGGGTTCTGCTGACAAATACTTGGGATAGTTGGAGGATTTATAAGTAAGTAAATAAATAACATCAGATCAGTTGCCGTAGAGGACAAACTAGTATAGTTTTAGATCACGAATCAACAGAGACTAACTCTATTCGTATGATCTTTTTTTCTTTCTTTCAATCATTAGTTCGATATAAGCCTAGTGTAAAAATATCATAGGAAAAATACAAGTAATTTTTGGACACCAACTATAAAGCCTCTGCTATTGCTAATGCAAAAGAAAAAACAGAAACATCGGTGAACTCTAGCAGAAATAGCAGTGCATGATTCCTAGTTCGGTTCCTTGTTCTCAGCCGCTTCGAATAGCATATTTTGATCATTAATAGCATCATGCTTGCTTTCTTTTCTCAAACTTGTTGTAAATCCTTCGAACAGATTGTTTTAGTATTCCATTTTTAAGTAAGCAATTATATCTATTTTTTAAAATATAATCTCTAACAACTAGTCACCCCTAATAACAATTCACAAATTCTTGAATCAACAGGAATATTGAGCACCAAAAAGAAGAATAAAAACACATAAAAATCAGCCTCACGGGACAGAAAAAAAGTATACTCATAAAATATGTGTCAATCTTTCATATAGTCAAAACGTATTAATTCCTATCTAACCACTGCAGATATTAGTCTCTCTCTCACTTATTGTCAAAGCTAATATTTATTTCCAGGAGCCGCATTACCCTGTTCTATTTCGCGTTTTTTAGGATTTAGCTAAGAGTTTACATCTTCTTACCGCTTCTTACATCTCCTTACATCTCCTTACATCTCCATATATCTTCTTACATCTCATAGATTTTCTATAACATTCATTTATTTTAGTTACAGAAATATGTATATTTTTTTAATGATACTGCCAATATACAAAATTTATAAATATCTTATGAAAACGACATTTACATAAACATAAAAATATAATATAATGACATAAATGATATTTGAGTTTCGACATGAAATATATATTATTATAGATGACCATACCTTTATTTATATTTAAAATTATTTACTTAAAATAGGAATTTATTTGAAGAGTTGTATTCAATTTTGTCAAAAAAATTTGATTTTTTTTGGGTTATACTTTACTTATTCGATCAAACTAATATTCATATAAAAAATCTGGGACGAAATTTTATTCACCTAATTTATGGGGATTAATATATTTTATTGTTGTGTAATTAACTTAATTAATTGTTTATTTTTAATAAATATATTATTTTAATATTATTATTTTTCATCCAAAACGTTCATTGTAAAATAAATTATACTACACAACTCTTCAACAATTCAACAACTCCTTATATCCATCCTTACAGCTCCTTACAGCTTCTTACGTCTTCTTACAGCTCCTTACATCTCCTTACTGATCCTTATATCTTCTTACAGCTCCTTACAGCTCCTTACATCTATCTGTCTATCTAAAACGCGAAATAGAACAGACTCTAAGAGACCATTAGGTTAATACTGCACTTGCTCTGAATTATTCTCAAGTAATAAAAAAATAAAAAAGATTTGCTTAGGCATATATAAAGAGTTGGACATAAGCGAGAAATCGTTCTCTTTCCCAGATGGAATATGATAGCAACTGCCATGTCATGCACCTAATTTTAGCTCGTATAATAATTTACTCTTTAGGATTTTACTTGTTTTTATTTGGGATTTTTACTTATTTTATTTATTTTTATAGATAATAAGTCCAACCGAATAAATGCTGCGAAAATGAGCAAAAAAGGATCAAAAACGGGCGAAAAGACGAAAAACAGCAGCAAGCGGGCAAAGCCGGCCAACAGGGAAAATATTACATTACAAACGTATGTATCTTATTAGATACATACACTACGCGTATAATGTACAGTCTCAGATCTATAGCAATTAAAAATAATTTAATTTTATTTATTAACACAAAAGATTCACTGCAATTAGGGAAAGGTTTCCTGCAATTGGGGAAAGGTTTTCTACATTGCATAAAAAATTATTTGGATCAAATTAAGATATAAAACTGTGGAGTAAATGCTAGTATTGTCCATATTTCACCATTGCTATTATTGCACCACAATCGTAATGTGGCTTACATATGTTTATATAGCTGAATGATGTACATATGCTTATATAGCTGTGTTGATATGTAGATATTCTTTTCAGTATTTCGGAATGGATATTACTTTATTGTGTGCTTCAATTTCTTAGCAAAGAAGGTGGAGATTATCTATTCTGTTAGTCATAATAATATGGACAATGGTATTATTCTTATTTTTGCCAGCCTCTTGGTAATTTTCTATATTACCTTTTTGTCCTTTTGATATTCTAATCCTCTAATATTTGAAGTTACCTATTATAAATGTATACTACCTTTTTTTCCTAGGTTCGGTGCTTCTCAAAGTATTTTCCTGATAAAATTCCCAAATCATCCAGGGGTAAAGGTATTTCTATGGAGAGTTTGCAATTGGAGCAACTGAGACCGTGGATGGAAGTTTCAAGAAAAACTTATCTCGACTCAGTGGTGTATGTAATACGACACTTGGAGATGTACATGGGAGATGTTGAGAAATGTAATACTGGGTTTAAGAAGTTCAATGTCAGTTCACTTTTTTTTCCCTTGTTATAATTAAGTGAATTATATCATTAAAAGTTTTGATAAGTTTTTTGCTCTCAGCGAGCACCCTTATTGAAGAAGTCAATCCATCCTCCCTGCTTACCAAGGGCCAGGTCTAGATGGATTGAGAGTATAATTATATGTAGTAAAGGTCCATACGTCTAGTTACATGGATCAGCTATGTATCAAACAAAAAGAAATATAGCTTGAGGCCTGAAATCCTCAGGGCCCTCCTTGGAGAACTCCTTATAACTCTACAATGTCCTATCTTTCAGCAATCCTCAGAACTTTTCCTAGTATAGCAATCATAACATTCTCAGACAAAGCTTCAAATGAGAGGAGATTAACGGCCAATCTGTTTTAAAAAAGGACTTAAATTTACTTCTTGGCCCAAAAAGTTCACTACAACTGGAGAAAGGTTCCCTGCAGTTCAGAAAAGATTCACTGAATTGCATAAAACATCTCAATTTTGTTTCTTGGCACAAAAAGTTCACTGCAATTGAGGAAATGTTCTCTGCAGTTGGGAAAAGATTCACTGCATTGCATAAAAGATTCATTCAATCAAAATTAAAATGTACAGTTACAAACAATACCCTGTCACTGAATAGGAATCAATAGTAGCATGCACATCTACAACTACCAAAACAGCTCTAATATCGATAAATTCAATCAGCTCTAATATCCACAAAATATTAAATTGTGTAAAAAGAAATGATGGTGTCCTCATGCTACCAATTTTGACATTCATAGTGTCACCAAATATTTTCAAGTGTACCATCTTTGACAGACGCTGTGGTACATGCCACCTGCATCAACAAATATTTTGTCCTTTAATTACAAAATTTTTCTAACTGTATTTGTTAAAATATAAAGTGATCTTGTAGTTTATTACCTCAGTAGTTGCAGCTCCAACATTAATGTTGCACATGCTGGGATCCTCCGGAGGTCGTAGACTACTTGTTGCCTTCAAAAATCACATAAGTTACTTCTTTAATTATAAAGTAAAAAAATGAAACTTTTTCATTATTTCTTTAATTAAATTTTGAGAATTTGAGTACAATGATACCTCAATAATTATTATGTTCATTTACTTATAGTTATCTATAAATAACAAAATTTGAGACTATTAACCGTTCTTATTTTTTGGTGTATCTTTCCAAAAATACAGTAAAACCTTTGTAGACTGCAGTGAAACCTTTTGTACACTGCAGTGAACCTTTTGACTAAATCAGTATACCTTTTTTGTCCGCTTATGTGCAACGATTTTTGCTATTACAATCATGCCTTTGGGGAATTTTATCGAACATTTTATGTACAAAGAATGTTGACTTTAAAAGTTGCACTAGGTATACATACTTTGCATTAAAGATTGATATATAATTATTTATTTGAGGAGTTTTATCAAATATATCTTCAGCATGAACTCTTAACAGCTGTAACCCTTCAATAAGCAAATTTTCTGCCACAGTTATAATGTGTTCCTCAAAATCCATTGATTTAAGTATGTATTCTTGCTAATTTTCAAAGAGAGTTTTCTACCTCAGCTATAATTGTTTATTTGAGGATGAATCATGTATCTGCTGCTTTGTATTGCTGAATCATGATGAACGTTTGTATGGTGAGACACTCAAATTCAAAAAGAGAAGATCCACTTATAGCATGAGTAAGGGTAGTAGAATTAGGTTTGTTAGGCCCAATTAAGTCAATCTTCAGCCTGGTCAAATTCGAATTAGGTTTGTTGGACTCAAAATTTCAGGTTTGTTAGGCAAAGTAGTGGAAGGCCTCTTTATATAGGTGTGTATATTAACATGGTGCATGAGTATGTACCACAGACTCATTGGCCCAACAGGGTGGCACGACCGTGCCGCCGTGGCCAACAAGGTGGCACGGTGTGCCTGTGCCCCCTGGCACGGCCGTGCCTCTTCATCCACTCTCGAGCGCTGTTTCGTCCTCGCCGCTTCCTATTCAAGGCCACTTCCTTTGGGACTTTTGGGGGGTTCTGCAATGCGATTTTTAGGGTAGTTTAGTTTAGGTTTTAAAGAATAAAAATCCCATTGAGAAGATTAGATTTGGGTTGTATTGGATTAATTTTGGATTCAAGCATTAGGATTTGAAGTTCTTCCTATCAATCTATAAGTTTTCTCCTCTCTCTCTCTACCTTTATATTTCAGTTTCGTTCTTGTTTGTTCTTGTTATGATTATGTTAGTTTAGATTGGTTTTAATGCTTAGTTTTTATTGTTAATTCATGTTTTATTAGGCCGTTAGATTTGATTAGCTTGATTCTCTTTCCTCCATCTTCATGCTTGTTATGTTCTTTGTCAGTTTAGGTTTGAATTTCGGTTTTTGTGTTTCGTTGTTGATTAGTTGGTAGATTTTGTTGGCTTGAATTGTGATTAGCTTCTTGATGGCTAATTAGTCATGTATTAGGCCTAACCATATCCAATCTGTGTCTAGAACTTAGAGTTTTCTCTCACGCCCGCCAAGTGTTCGATGAAATGCTTGAAAGAGCTTTCATCCATAGTTTTGGGCGATTGACTTATGCTGAGAGGTGAGGTCAATTAGCTAGTGTGGGAGAGTGAATAGCCGAGCTCGGGACATGAAAATAGTATCTAATTCGAGTTAGATCCGGGGGTTGCTAATTTTGTGGTCTAATTGGGCTAACCCCATAAAAATAGGTGGTTAGGCTAATTAGACTAGCTCATGACCCTTGAGAGAGGGCTTGGGTGGTCTTCGATGGTGCAACCGACCATCTCTCATTCATAATATAGTTTGGGTAAGTTAGGACTCGTCTCAATTACTTCGTTCGTCCATTGATCAAATCACAATTTCAAATCACTTTTTCTATATTTGTTAGCGTAGTTTAGTTTACCCTCCTTCCCTTTCGGTTAGCCTAACTTGAACCATTAAACGAATCCCGGTACTTGAAACCCAACTCCCAGTAGATGACACCCTGAGTACTCGACGATAAACCTTGCACTTGGGGTTATAAATTTAAAACTCGAATTCTTCCTATTAGATACTACGTTTTGTCTTTTTGGGCCAAGCACTAAATGCGCTTACATGGTTCATGTTACGCAGAACAGAAACGCACCATGGTAATCAGTTGGTATCGCCGTAATGGTGGGGTTAACAGTTTTGTGTACCAACACCAGCTGTAGACTAAAGCGACATATCAACTCAAGGAAGACGAGCCTTTAATTGCCTGAAAGGGGAGAGAAGGTAGGTAGCAGTATTTGCCGTCTCAAAAATTATCAAAAGTGCTGGAGTTCCCATCCGCAAATCATTTAAACCTGCAATCTCAACCAGTGATGTCGTATCTCCTAATGAGGAGTTCTATGTCAATGTGTATTATAGGAAGAATAGGAGATTTCGTAATTTAGGGATCCTCTTTTAGAATAAAATCTTTTTATTTTTCTAGATTATTTTTAGTTATCGTAATCTTATCGTAAACTTTGGATTTATTTATATTCTTTTTTTCAGTTATATTGATTCCTATATAAACCCCCCTCGTGCTTTGGGGAAAGACACACTTGAATGAATTGAATTATTGAGTTTTCGAAAGTTCTTGTGTGATTTTCTAAGTGTGGGAATTGCTCTTAGAGCATCCTACATCAACCAGAGATAGGAAAATCACAAATAGATAATCGTAACAATGAATAACCTGAAAACTACGCTATTCAGAAAATCTGACCCAAAATATAGACATGGCACATGAGATTTATTATTGATTACTGGGACAGGGAAGGGAATAAGGGACCTGCTTCAAGCACAACCTGCCAGATTTGGCGGTGCATGTTTTCTTTAGTGCTCAGTGGTGAATCGAATGAATGTAGCAATGTGCGCACTACACAGCAGAAACAACAAAAGGAAAAAAAATATATATATGCCTTTGTATTTCCCCAATATATTCTTCTTGTACACTTCCCCGCATTCCATACATAGATCTAGAACTTCGGACTATTTATACAAAATGCCAGTGAAATTTTCGCGAACCTTTTGGTAAGTAATGGACTTCTATATAGCCACTGGTACACAAGAACCAGACACAAGAGCTCATCTTCAAGAGACGATGATCATTAGTCGCTGGATCATTCACCAAAAAATCCTCTACAACCATTGGGTACACCATGCATCTCAATCCAATGGCATTTGCAACATATTAGTTCACATCAGTTTCTCCAAGGTAAATGCTCGGAGTCTGATGTATATAAGAGCATAAAAAAGATTCAACTAGACCAATACATCCCAAAAAATCCAGATACAAGTGCGTGTACCATAACAATGAGCATCAAAGATTGATATCCAGAATACGACAAAAACTGGGAAGTTTAAGAACAGCATAATCGCAGAACATGATCCCAATTTGGGAGCACACACATAAACAATATCGCCAAAAAGTGCAGTGAACAACAATTATTATCCAGGAAAGGTAACAATGTGAAAGGTGAGGACTCAGTATCAATCCATCTTCCATGAAGAGAAAATTAAAGCCTGTGTTGACGAGTTACAATGCCAGCTCGTAGTGAGTGCCATGGTTCCAAACCTACACTGTAGGGCTTCTTAGCCATCATTTTTGAGCCTGATATGTTCTGTTTTTCACATTTCACACATCACTGAGACTGTAAAGTCCTTTCCTTGTACGAAGATAGGAACTTCCATTGTTGTAGACCATGGATTGTGGTGCACGGGAATGCTCAGGAATACTTAAAGGCACCGGATTTTGCTCCCTGCCCTATAAATGAATCAAGATTGAACTGTCGGACCATTTTTCCCTCATTCTAAAAGTTATATTATGCTGCAACCTGCAAGTTTTTCATTAATTTCTGCACCAGAGTCCACAGTTAGGGACTTGGTGTTATTCCAGTGTTAGGAACCAACGCCTAAACAATGGATTCCGTGCTGTGTGGCCATTGCTACACACACAGCTCTCATGTGAGAACAATGGATAAAGCACTAATTAGTGAAGTACAGTAAGCAATATATCTCAACCTATACTGAGAGTTGCTGTTAGTAAGCAACATATCTAAGAGAGAGAAGCATTTATAACAGATACCAGCATAAGCTTAGGGCATGCCCATTCACTTGTTGCAAGGTACAAGACCCACACTGAGAGGAGTTATTAGTGAGCAATATATCGAAGAGAAAGAAGCATTTATAACAGATACCAGTATAGCATTAGGGCATGCCCATTCACTAGTTGCAAGGCACGAGTAAATAAACTCACGTAGTATAGCTTAATAGCTTATGCTAACGGGAGCATAATGTCGCAAGGAGCTGAAAATTTATAATGACTAATTAGTTTCAAAAAATAATGGCACAGATGAGGCCAATTAATGATAAGATGCAACAAGACCCGGATGATTAGGGAATGTTAGGAGAGGACATGCAGATGGTCAGCAACGTCGTCACAAAGTGCCACTATCATCAGAGCTAAGCGAAAAAGGAGCGGCCCTAAGAAGAATATTAGCAAGGTCATAAGGCGTGAATTGGCAATCTGGCAATCTAGGGTAGACCTGACGTGGCTAGTGCAATCTAGGGACTCCTCAGCCTAGTTTCTATTCACCCTGTCTTTCCTTTCATTAATTTTAGCTTTATGCTTTCTGGCTTAAAGCTTGGTTTATTTATTTCTGCTCCTTCTAGATTTGGCGTAGGATACAAAATATATTTCTTCTTTGGATGTGTATTTTATCCTTTTTTTTTTTTTTTTTAATGTGCCTAGGCCATTCTTAGTTCTGAATTTTGTTTACTTTAATTCATCGTTAAAGAATTGAAAATGATTTGGGCAGGTCACCGTGGACAAAGCTTCTGCACTTCATGGAGAAAGCTTCTGCACTTCATGGAGAAGGTATTGCATACATCACGATCTCAATACTAGCATGATCCTGCCTTGGATGGTTGGTTGCTGTTGTAATCTAAACAAAGAAACAATCATATATGAAGGCAAAATGTGCGCTAAAAGACTAATGCACAGTAAGTTACAGAAAAGAAGAGGGAGGGGGAACCTGGAGTACAGAATTAGATACAGCATGAGGTGGACAAATATGAAAAAATGGGACCAGCAACACTCTATTTGTCAAATTCCTAAGTAATCAACAAGACATGTGTAGACTCAATTTTCTCTTCTAATATTTAACCATGCCTATGACATCTTCAAAGAGAGCTGATGAAAACATGAGGAACAGGAAACTCTCAGGAGTCATCGTCAAGCGCAACGAGCCCCATTGGTCTTTCACACTTTCTCACAAGGACCACCAGGTGCTCATATTGTTTTTAAGCTGCCGAAATCCCAGAAGAGTTTCCAAAACTCAAGCAACATGACAGGCTACTTTGCAGAATGAATCTGTTGGGTTTATGGCCCAAATCCCTTTTACCGGCTACTTGAATTCTGAATCTCTAACTCATCCTATCGCTTCCGCTATTATTGTTGCTCTAATATTATTCCTAACAAGTGGTATCAGAGCCGATGGTGCGTTCGGCTAGGCGACAAAGGTGTGGCATGGTGGACCCCATGGACGAGCTTGGTAAAGTGACACACAGGTGTTGATCGAGCGGTAATACGCGTGCTGCAGCGTGGCTCAATGGCGTGGATAAGCTCTTGATGGTTATTCAGCTGAAGATGGAGTTCTGAAGGTCTCGAAGGGTAGTCAGATTCTACTGAAGGGTTTGAGGCAAGGAGGCCTCTATGTCTTGCAGGCATCTACTATGACAGGTTATATGAAAAAAGGTTCATATAAGTCATCTCCCAGAGCTAAGTTCAAGCATTGCTTGGATTTAGCTGGCGTACACAGCCACTGAGCGCCCTTCGGGGCATTGCCCCTTGGGGGTCGTCGCCCTTCGGGGTGCGATGACGGTGATCGAGAGCAGTGTTGGATTTTGGTCCAAGGTGGAGATTGTTGGGTTTATGGCCCAAATCCCTTTTACCGGCTACTTGGAATCTAAGATCATAGTGTGTGTTTGAGATCTTCTATATTATGGAAATTATATTATTTTCATATTTTGGGTTGAAGATTTTTTTCTTTTTTGGAAAGATGAGGTTTGGTGACCAAGATATCGTGGTGGTTAGGGTTTCCTCATCTTAGCCTTCCTGCCCCTATATAAAGGGGACATACCTAGGATCTAAAATCACTCCAGTACTCATACATACATTGAGAGGTAGAAGTACTTTATGAGAGATTACAATAGAGAGGTTGTAATTCTGCTCTTAAATCAAATCACTGTGGTGATTGTGATCGTGTTGTATTCTTCCTGCTCATAGTGAATTGTTTTGGTGCTGTCGCCGTCCATGGTTTTTCCCTTTATATAGGGGCAGGAAGGCTAAGATGAGGAAACCCTAGCCACCACGGTATCTTGGTCACCAAACCTCATCTTTCCAAAAAAGAAAAAAATCTTCAACTCAAAATATGAAAATAATATAATTTCCATAATATAGAAGATCTCAAACACACAATATGATCTTAGATTCCAAGTAGCCAGTAAAAGGGATTTGGGCCATAAACCCAACAGAATCAAATGTGAAATATACGTCCATCAATTAGGACTTGCTTCCACCCAGTTTTTTAACACACGCCATGACATATTTTAGCTCAGTTTCAGACCAAAGGCAAACCAATAGCAGCATCTGAACGATTGAAGTTTCTGAATCATCGACAGCAAAGAAAGTCTTTTCAAAATGATGGCTGACTTGAATGACAATCAAGTTCTCTAATGTGATTGAGGGACATTCCCACAGGATATTGAACCGTAATTCCCTTTGGTCATAAAAATAAAGTAGGACATATGCAAATATATAATCCAGATATCATAGGTGACACTTCTTGATATTTATTTGGACATTTTGGAATGCCATTAAGAAAAAGCACAGTTTGTATAGCTCATTAGAAAAGAGCCTTGAGATGGTTGTTAAAGAGGTAGGTAAATCCACAATCAGAATAGATTTTGAGATATGAGGAAGCATCTAATATAGCTCCAACCTAGACTTCTAAAATGATATTATGGACCCTATATGCTAATATAGGTTGATAAAACTTCCTGGTATATATCGCGTGCATTAGCTACTATACCTTTCTGATGTAACCATGGACGGACTGATTAAAAGGTCATATGCGAAAATCGGCAACAATCACCAAATGTTGCATTGAGCCATTGACAATCTCCTAATTGAATGTAAGCAACCAAAAACATCTAATCATAGTAAGCTGAGATGGTTTGACGCACAGGACCAGTAAATACCAGAACAAGAAAACACTTAAGCCTTCACAAAAAGGGCCAATAAGGAGGCAATGGGTAATACTATAATAGTCATCATCACTCATAAGCGGCACTTGAGATGAACCAGCAAAAGGAGTAGGTGAAAGGGATGGTTATCTGCGTAAGCTTACCAGAACAAGGGACATATTCTTTCAGCCTCTTGTAACCCCCCACCCTGGCAGCCCAAAGCAATTATCACAATCTGTGAGCCGTATTCATAGCCTGCAAGCCCAAGGAAGGCAGCAGTGGATTTCAGAAGCACAAAACAATAGTTATCAAGATAAAGAATGTCAAGAATACTACAACAGCATGATGGAGTGGTGGTTTTATTATTGTGTTGCCTTGTGTGCTTCTAAATTGTTGGCAGCCTACGAAGCATGTACACTCACTACAACCTCATACATCTGTTGGACGGTGATATCATGGGCACTCCTTCTATGCCAAATATACAAATGGTGGGTTCCATTATTGGCAGTGGGGCGGTGCACATACCGTGAGAAGTTATTGCTTTCATCCAAAGATGCACTTCTTCAGGGCAAAAACATGGAAAGGAATAAAGAAGTATAGACAGATGAGCAATTGAATAAATACCTCTTCATTAATGCTTGTCCATTATACTAGTTGTATCCTACTTTTTGGATCACCTGTGTCAGTGTCATGCTGTGTCCGCGTCTCATGTCTCATACTTGTTAGTTCGCACCTAAAGCAACACGTTGGTTGCTCTCTTTTCATCTTCTATGAATGTTTTCTTATTGAGTTGTTTTAAGAGCTGGCGTAAAATTTTCCACAGCTCTGTTAGAAGTTGCAAACTTTGAGACTACCATTTCAAACTATTTCAGAGCCCTACTAAAATTTTTATGACTATTGGCATTTTAGAACTCAGAAACTCAGTTCTACTTCCTAGTGCCTTTCACGGGGCCAGCTGAAGATTAATTCCTGCTAGTTTGGTGTGGTTTCACACCAGCAGGGTTCTTTTTTGCTTCTGGTCCAACTTATATGACATATGTTAAGATCACCAAAGAGTTCTGAACTACTAATAAAAAGCGGAGTTCAGCAGGAATTATGCACCCAATTAAGGGTCTGTTTGTTATGCGCATGTCGGAGGAGCATTTGGCAGGTTGGAGCACGTTCAGCATGTTGGAGAAGCATATACATAAAAAGTAAAGACAGTTGCAGTTGCAGTTTAAAAAATGGACAATTATCGTGGACAGATATGTCGATTGAATGGTTCTGCCATAGAATCGAGAAGAACAGAGTGGATTAAACGCCTCTACCTTTGATTAACGATGACGATTAACACTAATTTGACAACGACAATAATAGATTAAATCACATGCAAATAAAGTGGACTCCAGAATCCAGAATTGTATATGCATGGAAACTAAAATTGATGAAAGTTTGTTTAATTCGAGCAAAATTTGAGCGCAAGACAAGTAGTGATTAATGGTATAAGTTGGATCACGAACCTTGAGCAAAACTATCATGTTTGAATTCAGTTTGAGCATTACGTTTCTTCAACCTTGTCATGCTTCTCCAACACAACGTTAGGTTATTTCATTTAAATTCTTGTTTTCTGCAACAAAAATTTGAATTCTTTTTTTTTTTTTTTAAAAGGAAGGATTGCTGTGTATGCATTATGGGTGAGATTCATAATTTGAATTTTGATTTATTACGGTATTTTTTCAAAAGTTTCTTCCTAAGTTGAATTTCTTTTTTGGTCTAAAACATTTATTTCTACAATTATTTATTGACTTTGATTTTTTTTTTTTTAAATGAAGGAAGAGCTATGCCCCCAGATAAGAGTATTATTCATTATGGATAAAAGTAAAATATGTTGCCAAAATATGTCAGAAATATCCTCAAAAGAGGGACTAAGAGATAGAACTAGAGGGGCTATGATTAGGGGGAGGTGTGCCAAGATAGGCAGATGGAGTGGAAAGAAAGGGAGGAGAGAGAAAGGAGAAGAGGAAGCAAAGAAGGAGATACAGAGGGGGCTGAAAGAAGAAGATAAAGAAGATCGGGGTTCGAAAGCGATGAGAGAGAGAGAGAGGAGAGAGAGGACGGGGTGTATTTTAATGATATTAATTCATTAATAATATTTTATTACTATGTGAATGATATTTTTAATTTTGTTATCATGAATTAATTATTTATTTTTAAAAAAACCATAAATACTTCCACTATATATTTACATAATTAATGAAACAAACAAAAGAGTAACTTTAATTAAATATATTTAATTGTGAGGTCTGTGGGTATTGTTTTACATAATTAACTAAAATTGTGAGTCTGAAATCGCATAAAGAAAAGCTTGTGGGTAGCTTATGGGATGATGCGGATGGGGTAAGCCTCGCTTATGTGCCAAATTTTTGATCCATCATGGTGCATGCTCTAGATGATCATGGAAGTAGATTGAGATAATACCCCCATATCAGCTAAAAAATTTGTTCCCTTCTTGGATGGATTCTTTATAGCAATGTTTGACAGCCACGTGTCATTCCTTCTCTGCATGAGAGATTGTCTTTTTCCTATGAAACAATAGTAGGCTTGATTTGCTTTGGAAGGTTGCTAGCTGAGTTGTACGGTCACATGAGAATTCATTCCAATTTCTAGTTAGCGCACTCCATCCTCCTTAAGCTATACGGAGACCTCGAAGATGGACAAGATTTTGACTGAAGAACACCACCGCAAATAAGTAGGAAAACCACTAATCCACTTACCATGAATATCTCAAAGGAGACAGGGACCTCATGTTTGGTAAACGGTTGACTACTCCATGAATGTCTAGTTCAACCATCCATCTAAGAGTGACTTCCAATAAATTAACTAATTAAGATTGCTTTCATGAAATTTTGCACAAACTAAGATATACTATTAAAAAACATCATTATTCCGACGGAATTTCTAATCGAAAAAAATATTTTCCATCGGAACGTGAATTTTCCAACCGACGGAGGACGTCGGAATATGGCTCGTTGGGAAGCCTTTCCGACGGACTGACATAATCCTTCAGAAGCTTTTCCGACGAAATTTTGACAGAAAAATTACTTCGGCTTATGATGGAATTACACTGTTCATCGGAATTTCAAAATTTTAAATTTTGGAAAAATCTATTGGAATTTCCATCAGAAACCATCGGAATTCCATCGTTTTCTGTCCAAAATCCATCAGTGTTTTTAATTTTTTTAAAAAATATAAAAACTATAGTTCCCAACTATAAAAACATTTTGCAATGTAGCCAATACACAATAAATTCTCATTATTGATGTTAAATTCATGTTAAAATTAAATTCTACTTAATTAATAAAAAAATTATATTCTTTAACAACAAAGTACAAAATTAAGAACAAATCATCAACTTAACAAACTAACATCAACCTAACAAACTAACTATACTGTCTATACAAGCTGTCAATTTACGAAATTACATAGAAACTATGTATACAAAGTATCATATTCTACGTATATACTTAATTCACTACAAACTTAGGTACAAATTATGGACATAAAAGCCTTCTTAATAAGTTGACAGCAAATGACGATGGGAGGAGGTAGCGGCGAGGGGATGGTGGTTAGCGACAGTGAGGGTGATAACAACCGTTGGGGATGCATTACTCTCTCTCTCTCTCTCTCTCTCTCTTTCTCTCTCTCTCTCTATTTTGTGAAACAAGCAATAAAAAATGGGGTTGGAGCGAGATTTACAGGAGAAATTCCGACGGACCATTCTATCAAAATAAAAAAATATTTTTTCCCACCGGAATTTCGATGGATTTTTCCATCGGAATGCTCAAAAAAAATTGAATTTTTCCTCCATTCAACCTGGGGTCCAAAAAACTTTTTCACAATTTTTTAACATCTTCCTGTTGGAATTCCGTTCCGTCGAAATGCTAACTTAATTCTGTCAAAACAACTGTCAGAATCTCGGAGAATCAGCAGAATTTGACGTACATGTTTTCAATTGGAATAAGGCGAATTTTTAGTTGTGATACCCTCTAATGAGCATCAAACGCTTTAGATGTCTGTAAACTCTTATGTTTAATGTATTCACCAGACTTGTGAGGGGTGAAATTTACCTCTTCAGAACACCTGGGATGTTGTCATTTCCACGATCACCTAGCTGTTATTGTGAAGAATGAAGGCCAAGTCTCATCCATGAAAAAATCAAGTCCCCTCAAATTTGTAACGGCCTGAACTAAATATCCATTCTAAATACCTTGGGTCATATTAATTACACATTAAACAAGTTGGGCACCACATTTTAATTCAGCATTTTATATGCAAATGTATATATGTATACAACTTTGTGCATTGCAGGTTGAACAGACGACGTGGTCTCAAACAGGACGTTCTTATATTCCTGAGTAATCCTTTGATATCAATATTTATTCGAATGACCGCCAATCCGAAAAAACGTTAATAATAATAATAATAATAATAATAATCATCATCATAATAATCATAGTAGTAGTAGTGATGATGATGATAATAATAATAATAATAATAATAGTAGTAGTAATAATAATAATAATAATAATAATAATAATAATAATAATAATATATGTTTATCCATATAGAGATATAATACATCAAAGTATATATAAAAAATAAAAATAAAAAAGAGAAAACAGAGGCAATAGCCGACTTAGGTAGGAGAAAAAAATAAATAAAATAAAATAAAATACATGATAACTTAAATAACCAAAGTTTTCAAAATTTCCCAAAAACAAAAAAATCAAACCCAAACCCCCTCCCCTGCTCTGGCTCTCGCGACGCTCATTCCCCCCCTCTACTCGAGACCCTGTTCTGCCTCAACCTCTCTTGCCACCGATAGCCGGTCAAGCTGCCGCCGGTTCTAGCTGCCGGAGCACCGCCACGGCCACAGCCCAGCGCCACCTCCATCTTCATCTCCTTTTCTACCTTTGGGTTGAATTAAAAGGTAAAGAAACCCTAACCTTGCTTGGTTGATTTATTTTGATGATTTGGGATTTAATTTCTTTTCTAAAATATTAGTGAGTGTCTATTCACAAATTTCTGAGGTTATTTTGAATGAAGGAATTGAATAGTGAATTTGGTTGGGCTGTTCCAATTTGGGTTGTCATTTGGCAGAGAGTTGAAGTGAGAAATTGGAACTGAATTGGGTTTTAATTTGTTTGTAATAATTCATTGAATTTCATATTAATTTCGATGCCTGATTTACTGAATCGCATAAATTCCACGTTATTTGGCTATTTGTTGTGAATTCATGGAGATTGAAATTATTTGACGTTATTCAGTTACGTTGAGAAAATTATGAAGTTGGGGATTGTTTGACGTTATCTGGATATCATGAAATGCAAATTTTCAGAAATTTGATATTATTTAGTAATATTCCGAATTTATGACTTGGCGTGGTTGAGTTATTGAAATTATGCGTGAAAATTAGCATTCGTGGCTATTTGAAATTATAGCCTAGCAGGATTATGCTTCGGATAGGTGTTAAATTTGAAGGGAATCAAAGTAGGATGCATGTTGGGTGAATGTTCACATATGTTATATTGAATGACTGAATGTTTGATGGATGTTGGGAGTCATGAGCATAACGGGTTGAAGTTCATACCCCAAATTGAGTTAACTCTTGCTTAGGTAATGATGTGCACAACTAGTTAACGAATTAGCGAGTATTGACTAGATATGTGATGCCATGGAAGTGATGGGTTAAGGTTTTAAGGCTGTGCTGTAAATAAAGTACGAGCTTGAGTGTGGTTGGGTTAATGAGATTAAGTGTGTTATAAAGAAGAAAATTTGAGGGAACTTACACGAATTCGGTACTAGAATGTCGAAAGTTGGGTGCGTTCTATGGATATAAAATTAATGATACAGGTTTCGATGTTTAAGGTAGAGTTTAAGCTAACAAGCCTTTAGTCGCAATTGAACCAAAAGCCTAATGCATGTAATCGTAACCCGCAACTTTATTAATGACGTAAATGTTTCAATTACTAATTTACTTAATTAATAGTCTTATAAATATCCTAATTTACTTATATCAACAGCTTAATAGGATAAAAGTTCGGTGTTCTGCTTGTCTTCGTCCTCAATTCAATTTAAAAAGCCAAATCAGTAGAACGAAGGAAATTTAAGGTACTAATGAGATTAAATAAATATTAACAGGATGAGAATTTTGAAGGTTATATGTCTATTTCATATATATAGGTAATTAAGTAAATGGTTAAATATTCTGAGGTTAATGCTAAGAATAGTAAAGTACAAGACTTGAATGATTATCAAATTTAGAACAATAAGAACAACGTTGAGAACAATAGCGCTAATAGTTATATTAATCATAATAACACTTTACGAGGGCCTTGATGCGCATCGCGCAACCAACTAATGACAGTAACAAACGTACATCATTAATTCAGATCGTAATGACGATAACACGGGTATTTATAAACACATTGTCAGTTATAAATAATCCATTAAGCTGAGAAGTTTAATAAACTTCTTAATATCGCACTAATGGGGAAAAATAAAATATTTGAAGCAGGGAAGAGGCCACCTCGGTCGCTTCAAGCTGCCAACACACGTCCCTCCGTTTTAAAGGGGAGAGAATTTTGAAAACCAGATACGTACACTGCCTGTGCTCTTCGCAAACTCACATGTTTCTCAAATTATGCAAAATCAATATGATAATCATATAATGAATTATTTTATGCAATGTTTTGTCACATAATCAAGTGGCCCCATCAATTATCAATCATCAGGGCTTATGCCCTTCAAGTTACCCGCGCGGCTGCAACTTAGGTTCTCCGATCGGCCGGGAGGTGTGCACCTATCTCAAGATTGTAGTAGACGTCAACAATGGGTCCACTTTCAGATAATAATGAGCAAATCAGTTTTACTTATACATTCTCTCTCCCCTGTTTGCAAACCAAAATGTTTTGAAATGCGGGCGCCCAACTATTTACCTACAAAACTTGTTTTACAGCATAGGAATGTACGTGCTGAGCTTTGGCTCATTATTCGAATATTTTCATATTTTCTATTTTAGGTAAAGGATTAGTGCGCAGTCCTCCTTCTGACAAGCCAGAGGAAAGCGAGAAATGAGTGTGAACTACCATTTGCCGAATGTCAGCTAACTAGTGCTCACAGTGATTTATAGGCTAACAGTCCTAAAAATCTGCTAGTTGTATATTGTTTTGGACTTAGTGTTTGCTAGTATTTGGTGGTTGTACACTGAGTTAACAGGTGCAACCATATGTCTTGGATGGTATAAGTGGTTGAAAGTATGTTTAATTACAACATATGTTGTCATGCATGTAGATCCAGTTAGCCTTGTTCTGTCAAGGAACGACGGTAACGCCTCTAATCACAGGACTTCCGCTGCAAATCACTAATCGATAAGGGATTAAGTTAGAATAATCAAACATTAGCAACTGGGGGCATTACAAAATTAGAAGTCGGCCACCAGAGGTGAGCAAAAAAAAAACCGAAACTGGTTAAGTGATTTGATTTTTCTAAAAAATTCGGTTTGGTTAGCTGAACCGAAAAAATTTTGCGGTTTCGGTTTCAGTTTCGGTTTCGATTTTGATTCGACCATTTGAAATTCGATTAACCGAAACCAAAACTTACACTTTTATTCAAAAAATAACTAAACTTTATATTGATCAAGTGTAGATTTTATAATTATTTAAGATAAGACTAAACGTACAATAATGTGTAAATTAATATTTGGTGTCTTAAATAGTTAAATTAATTTTAAAGATGAGTGAAAATTGAAAATTAACAATTTAAATTCACGGTTAACCGATAACCGAACCGAAAATCTGGTTAGCCGAGTTTTCGGTTCGGTTACGGTTCACATTTTTGCCGAACCGAAAAATTCAGTTAACCGATTTTCGGATAATCGAAAGTTTCGGTTCGGTTTACGGTTCGCAATTTTTGCAAACCGACTTTCCGGTTAACCGATTTTCAGTTAACCGAATTTCCGATTAACCGGTTTTGATCACCCCTATTGGCCACTCTCTCAAAGGGAGGAAAGAAGGAAAAAGTTCTTTTATAAATTAGCACAGGAGTGTTCTAAACCCTTTTTGCTTGATGACAGGCACGAATGATATGTAGTATATATTAATCCATGTTTATGCAACTCTTACATTTAGGCCTATTAGTCAGCATTCTAGCAAAACGGTTAGTGTTTGACATGAACGTAGCTATCATGGGTCCCAAGCTATACGAAAAATCAAATTTTTATGAGGGATATGACACGTGCAAGTTAGAGATCCATCCCAAGTAAAATTGTCTTCATTCTCCACACTGAGGTGACCTCAATGGCGTCAATTTTTTTAAGTATTTCATTGGGGGCCATGTCAAGAACTCTTCCCATTTGCAACGTCGGGTAGAGTCCCAATAATCATCAATTGTGTTGTTGATCATATGGGTAGCCATTGGTCACTGCTTCAGTTACGAAAGTGCGATATTGGATACGCAAATATGTTGCCAAAGTAGAGTGCTCATCCCGTTTCTAACTTCCACTCTAACTCCTCTTCTAACAAACATGACATTATCCAAAACTCCATACCATATGTTTGAAACATTTTATTTTTGCACAAACATTCCAGTGTTGCACCGATGATCCCAATATTTGGCTTTTAAAATTTTGCACCATAATTCATCTTTTCCAGTGGGCAAATGCCATTCTAACTTATTTGTTAGGAAGCCAACATTAGTATCTCTCATAAGCTTGAAACCAAGCCCACCCCTCGCTGTTGATATTGTGATTCTTTCTCATTAGATATTGCGCACCTTCCTGCTATTATCGCCACCACCCCCCCCCCCCCCAAAAAAAAAAGGAATTAGCGCCTAGCTTTTCTATCAACCTCATTGCAATTAGAGTGGAGAACCTTAGCAATATGCATTATAAAGCTAGGAATTGTCCAGATCGTAGATTGAATAAGGGTTGCTGTGCCTATCATAGATAAATGATAAACTTCCACCCACCTAGCTTTGTGTCGACTCTAACATAGATCTGCTAAAAAGTTTGCTTCGTAACCCTTCTGTGAAATGAGGGCATTCCAAGATCTTTCCCTAAGTATTCAGTGACATGTTCAACTCCCAACTGACTTCCTGAGCAGTGGTAGTCTTAATACTGCTACGGCCGGGGTTAAAATATAGTTTTTTGCATGCTTGCCTTTTTTCCATGGTTGCATAGTAAATGTCAAGACATTGCTTAATAAGCCTAGCTTATTGCACAGTTGCTTCTTCGGAGGGCACCGGACATATTAGAATTACAATATAGATTCTAATAGATAAAAGAAAGATTCAAATTAAGATACATCCTTCCGATAAATCAAAAATTCAATTTCGACTTTCCCATAATTGTTACCCTCTCCGAGATCACCCCCAAATAATACATAAACACACAAGGGAATTACGAAGCAAGACATTAGTAAATATTTAAAAGGAATTAGATCTCATATTAATAGAAATTTGAATAATAGAGCTGTGGGGGGATGAAAATACATGATCCAAGTGAATTTTTCACCTTGAGTCTATGAACGCTAGCATGTACCCATGGACAGTTATTAGTTTAATAGTAATTGGAGGCGCCATGCAAGACCAATAAAAGAAAGATTGATATATAGTAGGCTGGGAATTTAGTTTGATAACTTGGAATTGACTAAAAGATTTAAGGGATGCTTAAGGGAGTGAGAAATAGAGGCATGTAAATAGGAAAAGTTTTTTTTTGATGAAAATTAAATAGGAGAAGTGAATTTACATATGCTCTTTGCTATTTTGGATGTTAATAATACTGTGGCTGTTTTGACAAATTTGCAATATATTGATGTTATTATATTATTTTTTCAAAATTAAATAAGTGATTTTGAATTTCAAATGTTATAGAAATTGGAGGAAAACAATTTCATATGCTCTTTGCTATTTTGGATATTAATAACATTGTGGCTGTTTTGACAAGTTTGCAATATATTGATGTTATTATATTATCTTTTCAAAATTAAATAAGTGATTTTGAATTTCAAATGTTATAGAAATTGGAGGAAAACAATTTCAAATGGTGTATTTAGGCGGGATTAAACGTGATGCAAGAGAACCTTTGAGAAATGCATTTAATATATTTTTAGATATAAAAAGGAGAATCAATATAAAATTAAGGGTTATGTACATTTGTTTGATGATCAACAATTTACCTTATATAAAAATTGAAACATGTGCTTATGGTGGCTTGCGATTCAGATATGGGGAATTTAAGGATGATGGCCCTCATATGAAACTTAAAGTATATTTGATTGTTTCACATTTGGTAACCATTCCTTATATAATCTCGTTTATATTGCTGCACATGCTTGTGCAATTTTTAACAAATGATGCACAATTTGAATGAAAATAGAGAAAGAAAGGTTATAATTGCGTGGTATGGAAAGTAACGATTTAGACACAATTTTGACTATCTTTATTTGAAGAAAATTACTTTGATCAATCTCATTTGATTAAATTAAGAAAATATTTTTTTCTTGGTGCGGAAGAAGGGCCAAACCCCGAAACAACTATTATTATCCTTTACTAATCCTGGGCCAAGCGGCTCCCATACAATCAACAAAGAGCACATCTCTCACCTCTACCGGGGGAGTTTGAAATTTAATAACTCCTAAGCTAGTTGTAACTTCCATGTTAGCTTACCTATCCATCACTTGATTAGCTTCTCTAAAACGATGAGTCACTTACACTTCCCAGCCTTCCCAAGACATCAAGTCATTGCATTGTTGAAGTGTGAATCTGTGATAGGGGCACCATGCAATGTTGCCTTGTAGCATGCCCATTAACGCTTTTGAGTCCAACTGTATCCATACTTTTGTGATCCTCAGTTCCTTTGCGATCTTAAGCCCTCGTAATACCGCTCGAATCTCAGCCTTCATGGAAGAGCACATAGCTAGGTGTTCAGTAAAGCCCAGTATCCAGTTTCCTCTGTGGTCCCGGAATACTCCTCCTGCAGCAGCTGGTCCCAAGTTGCCTCTGGTGGCCCCGTCTGAGTTAAGCACCACCTGCCCCCCCAAGAGGCGATTCCCATCATACGAGTCTCTCCGTTGGAATGGACGCCTGTTGTGGTTTCCCGTTCGGGTTGTTAATATCGAGCGCTTCGATGATATCCTTGAATCTTGTTTGTAAGAAATCTCCTTTGTCCACTGGGGCTTCTTCTCTTGTCCCAAATTGAGTTGAACATCACCACTTCCGTATGTACCATAATGTAACTAGGAACTTAGTTACCGAGTTGGGATCCTCGTGCATACCTTGCGTATGGTGAAAGACCCACTCTATCAAGTTTAATTCGTCCTGCAGAAAATCTAAATTCTTAGTTTTTAGAGACGTCCATACTTGGTTAGCTCTGGGGCATCGACGAAGAATATGTTCGCTATCCTCCACTGCCGTCTCACATGAGTCATAGTATGGATCTGTGGTCATGTGTCTATGGAAACAGGTGGCATTGGTAAGCAACTTGCGATGGAGTAGCAGCCAAAAGAACATCTGAATTCATTGCGGCACCTTGAACTTCCACACCCATCGCCACATGGGGTTTGGTAACACATCATGCTCATTTCGAATCATTGCAACGCCAGATTTAACAGTGAATCTTCTGGACCTATTCAGTAGCTATACTATATTATCTCTGGCCTGCTCATGGATCAATTCAAAAGAAGCAATGTGCTTAAGGTTAGTGTCTGGGAGGTAATTAGAAAGTCTTACCCAGTCCCATCCAGCATCAGGGCTCCAATAGTCCCTCATCGTACATTGTCTTTGATCCTCTTGAACTTCTCTAGTAGTTAACAATAGGGGCTTTTTTCCATCTAGCCATCTATGCAGCCAAAATTTGGTTTTTCTTCCATCCCCGATAATATGCCCCGTACCTTGTTCCGTTAGCTCCAGCGTCTCCACAATGCTACGCTAGACATTGGAGCAGCTACGAGTGGGTCTTGGGGATTCTAAGTCTCCTCCGTGACAATACTTCCTCGGAGAATTGTAGCCCACAAAGGTGAGCTTTCCATTCTAAGACGCCAGCCAAGTTTCATTAGAAGGGCCAAGTTGAGTTGTCTCATGCTTCTTATACGGAGACCTTGGTTTTCTTTTTCCTTGGTGACGACACCCCATGCAACAAGATGTGTTTTGTGTTCCATGGAAGTACCCCCCCAAAAAAATCGCCTGATTTTCCTATCTATTTCGTCGCAAACCGACCTCGGGACTCTAGCTGTTTGCATTGTGTAGGCCGGAATGGCTGTAATTGTTGCTTGGATAAGAGTCTTACAGCCTGCAAGCGATAGGCAGTTTGCCTTCTACCCTGCCAGTTTTCAATCGACCCTTAAGACAACCTCCTGATATGTGATTCGAGTGACCCTCCCATTGAGAGTCGGGACACCAGATAGTGTTCGAGGCATCCATGGGTGAAAGACCAAAGGCAGTAAACACTTCAGACCTTGTTAGCTCGCTCACATTGGTGGAGAAAAACACTCGAGATTTCTGCGAATTAATCTTTTGTTCCCAAGCTTGGCAGAATCGGTAGAGAACAATATTGATATGTTGGGCTTGCTCTTCAGTAGCTTCAGCGAAGAGTACCATATCGTCTGCAAACATCAAATTAGAGACTTTTGGGCCTCCTTGATTCGCCTTTATGGCCTTCCAGTTGCCTACTCGGCACTCGTCCTCAATCATGGGTGGCAACCTCTCCATGCACATCACAAAAATGTATGATGAAAGAAGGTCCCCTTGTCTTATGCCTCATGTGGGTTTGAAAGTCTCGATTGGTTCTCCGTTCCACAAGATATTTAGGTTGCATGAGGTTACGCAGTTCATAATGACAGAAACTAGATTTGCCGAGAGCCCTATCCTATATATAGAGTCTGGAATAAAGTCCCAATGCAATCGGTCATATGCGTTTTCTAGGTCCAGTTTAATGGCCATCCATCCTCTGGTACCTATTTTCTTTCTCATTAAGTGTAGTAGTTCCTGCATGATAATAATATTATCACTTATTTGTCACCACAGGACGAAGCTTGATTGTAGCGGGGAGATGATGTCGCGTATGAGTCTATTAACGACACATTTAGTGGCCAGCTTATAGGATACATTGCAAAGGTCGATCGGCCTAAATTGCATGACTGTTCCGGGTTTGGCACCTTGGGAATGAGAGTGATGAAGGTGTCGTTCATCCCTTCAGGCATCACCCCACCGTTCAACACATCTAGAACAGTCCGACAAACCGCATCTTCAACTATGCTCAGTACCTTTGAAAAAATAGCGCATGAAAACCATCCGACCCAAGTACTTTTATGGGGCCCATACCCTTTAGCGCCTCAAATACCTCTTTCGATGTGAAATCCTTTGATAATTGGACTTTCTTATATGCTGCTATTGCTGAAAGGTCACCAGGAAGATGGAGATCATGTCGTCCACCCAATTTGGCCTCAGAAAATAAGGACTTGAAATGGTTGACCACGATGCCTTTTACCTGTTCTGTATCGTGGCACCATTCATCTTCGGCATCTTTTAAGCCCTCAATTCGATTAAATCTTCTTCTAATTATAGTTGAGGTTTGGAAAGGTCGCATATTGCGATCATCATCTCGAATCGATTTTGTTCGTGATTTTTGGAGCCAGAGGGTCTCAATTTGATTAAGGGTCACATCTAGCTCTTGTCAAAGTTTCTTGTCCAGCTTTAGGAGATGCCGTGGGCCCCCCTCCACAATGCTTCGTTGGATTCCTTCGATCCGGCCCTATAGCTGTCTCTTCCTTCTAAACAGATTTTCGAAGGAAGCTTTATTCCATTCGAATAGCTCCGAGGCAAGGTTGTTAAGGTTTGGCATCAGTGAGTACTCATTACGCCAATTATCTCTTGTCAAAGTCATTGTGTGACATCCATGTGGCTTGAAAACGGAAAAGTTTTTTGCCCTTGAAGTTGTCATTAAAGCCAGTAAAAGAGATTTAGATAGGAGCATGATTGGAATGAGATTGAAGGAGGTGGCAGACCACCCCTTCTTGAAATCTTGTTCTCCGTTCTATGTTGCAAAGTGCTCTATCGAGGCGGGTTCGTTTCATCATTTCCCAATTTCGCCCTCTTGTCCAAGTGAACTTTGGGCCCGAATATCCCAAGTCAATCAAGCCGGTATTCTCTATCCAATGTTTGAATCTAGTGCAGTGCCTTAGCATGTCTGGACCTCTGTGGTTCCTCTCGTTCAGGCTAGTAGTTTCATTGAAATCGCCTACGATGAGCCACTGGTGGATGCAATGGGCTGAGAACTATTGTAGTTCGATCCATAGGGTCTCTCGCACTTACACATGTGGGTTTGCATAAACTATTGTGAGCATCCACATCGCATGTCTTCTTCATTTGATTTCCATTGTGATGCCTTGAGATCAAGGTCTTCTAGCCTCCAGAGTATCCAAATTCCACCTTAAAAACCTTGAGCTTCTACCCAAAAATAGCCTCCGAAACCAACCTTGTCGTATACAGCTTGGGCCCTGGCATAGATATGTGCGTTTCTACTAGGGCCACGATACTCGGGCGTTGTAGTAATGTGCTCCTTGAGAACCCGTAAAAACTCAGAGCTACCAGCACCTTATACGTTCCATATCATGATTTTGCATGCATGTGCATGCGCCTCTTCTTGGCCTCCCTGTGTAGTTAGCATGGAGTTTTGATTCATAATTAAAATGGGGAGGAAGAGGGCCCAATTCTGGGCATTACGCATATGTCCTACAAGCACCATATCGGGCCCCATCTGTTCGACTAGGTTCCTTACTTATTGGGTCCAGTAAGTCTGGCCTTGATGTGATCACATTTGATGCAACCTCAGGAACATTTTCCTGGATCTGTTGCACTGATCTGGGCCGCAGAATTCTAATTTGCACGTCCACCTCTAGGCTAAAGGGTCTGGGCCATGTGCTGGGCCATTATCCCCCCCATTGCTTCAGGTGATGGCTGCGGCATTGGGTCTACATGGATGAGGGGGTGCTATAGGCCTAGTCTGGTATGTTGGCCTTCATGGTATGGTGCCAAGTCCATTGTGGAAGTCACGTTGTTGGGCTACATGGGCCGTATCTTGATGGGCTCCTGAAGAAAGCGCTGATGTAATGTTTGATTCTATAGGAAAATTTTCCTTATCCGCTTGGTTCTCGACACCATTTTGGTGTCTATCCTCTTCCATTATCTCCGTATCTTCTCTTGCCTCCAAAATTGGGATAAGATTTTCTTATTGATTGTCGTACCCCTTTTCAGCCAGGGGATCTTCTCCAATATTCTCTTTAATATTCCTGTTTAAATCAATTACGGCTAGTGCTCGAAACCTGGAGCCAAGATCTTGTTCAACAGTACGGTTTCCTATCTGCTGACACCTTCCCAAGTTTGGACCTCCTTCTAAATTGTTTGTTACTCGGTTTGGTTTACCGATTGGTAAGTCCCGGTTCGGTTCAGACCTTAAGCCCTCTCTGTGCCCAATCAGATTTTGCTGCCTGTTGTTTCCTCTCCTTATCTGTCTCTTGACAAGCATCCAACTTCCATAGGTGGTTTCTTCCTAAGGAGCCTTAGTTCTGGCTGGCTCTGATTCAGCCTGGTATTCTGATGCTACATTAGGTTGCGCCTGTGCTGTGTCCAATGCGCATGCATCTTCTTTGTGCCCTTGTCTGTCGCATTTAAAACATATCATTTTTAACCTTCATATTGAATACCCCAGATTTTGCCATTAAGACGATAGTAATGGTTTGGTTAAATCCACTTCTACACTCAATCTTGTGTACTGACCCTGTTCGACATTGGCAGTGGTGTTATCTACTTTCAAAACTCTCCCAATTTTTGGCCGATCTTATGTAACAGGAAATTCTTGTTAAAGTACTCCACACTTAGTTTAGGAATCCGTACCCAGGCTGTTAACTTCGTAACGGTATCCTCTTCTGGCATAAAGTTGGGCACCCATTCTCTAATCACAAGGTAATTGTCGTCAATCATCCCTGGTCCATTCAAGAGGACATGGTCATAATCTTCCATGTTCGTGAAGCGGGTGACATAATAATTGCATCCAATGTCTATTAAGGAGAAGTCTCCTTTGAGTGCCCATTTGCTCTTTAGCGTCCTTTTCAGTTGCAAATACCCAATTCCTTTGTCGAACATAGGAATGATCAAGGCCTTTCGCCAACGCTCTCGTAGCATTTGCTTTTCAGCCGCTATCAGTAGTATTGTGGGCATGTGGGATCTTCCTCTAGCAGTGGTTCATCATCCTCGGACACATCATCATACTCAGCCTCGGCCCAAATGGGGTTGTCTCTCATGTCCAGATTCAGATTAGGGTTATTCTTTTATAGAGTGTCTTTGTATGACATGGACTGTTCATATCTAACGTCGCCTACCCCTTCCTCTCTGGTTTTGGAGATCCTTGGCGACCCCAATTCCATGTCCACATCCTCTCTACCCTCGGCGGCATCCTCTTCAGGGGGGCTATCCCATGCCTATTCTTTTCATCTTCCTCTTCGAACGTAGGAGTTGGTCGTTCTCCTCTGGGGATCGTTCTCTTTCTCCGTTCATGCTCCTATTTGACTTTAACGAGTATACAAATTTTTGAACATGGAAATTAAGAAAATAATAGATTACAGGATATGACTTTTGAAATTTGAACAAAATGATTTTGGAGAGGTCGCATGAGGAAGCACGGTTTGGCAGGATTCAATGTGGTGGCTTCGTTTATTTGAAAAATACATTTAAATTATGATAAAAGATAAGATAAGAAAAATATATTGAACAAATTTTCAAAAGAGTGATGATGCGTGTCTTGCTGCAAGACACTCTTAAATGTCTTATCTTAACCTAAATTACTATGTTGGCAATCTATACCATCCACCTAGGTGCATGTGCTCCTAGCGGTGACATGTACAGATCATCCAAGGTGGCAGCTTTATAAGATTTTTTAAAAAAAAATAGAAATAGGAAAAGGCATGGGAATTTAATTGACTTTCCTAAACAATGTAAATTATTTCCTATTCCCTCTAATTAATCATGGCATTAAATTAGGAGAATATTTCTCCACCTTGCTATTTTCCTAATGAATTACCTGCAATTGTGCATAAACAAGTTAGAGAGAGTCATAAGAAGCAATTGTTTTTTCTTCGGTGAAACAATTGTGCACAAGTGTTGGATATAGACAAACAATTGTGCACAAGCAAGTTTGATATAATTTCTAGCCAAGCAAACTTCTCTTCTTGGTGTTCATATTTATATTATTCATCAAGTTTAATTCATCAAGTGATTTGTCAGCAATGACAAGATCTCTGCGTATACAAAGTGTGGATGGTCATCAACGTCAAAATCTTGATTTACTGGGTGCAGTGGTATATCATCGTAAAAGGAGGTTAGTTTTAGTGTCATTCTTTAGTGGTATATCTTCTCCAACCCCTAACTTATTCCCGTTAGATTGCTTGCTGGATATATCTTGAAGAAATAAGTTAGGGGTGATGGCAAAAAAATTTTAGCTTTAGTGTCAATATTGTAATAAGTTAGGAAGGCAATAATATATCTTGAAGCTATTCATATATCATGAAGCTTCCAAATAATTTATTACCATTGAATCTTATTGTCAAATCTTCTTACCATTGAATTTTCGTGGCGTTGGTTGAAAAAGTAGCACACAGTAAGGCTCCAACGAAGTAGTGGCAAATGTAATAAGACATAACAAGTGTAAAGCCCCACAAAACTATCCCATGGTTGTAGTCTTGTAGAATATATTCAAGACAAAAATTTAATAACAGGCAAATGCAAAATAATACGTTAATGTGCCCTTCTATTTGACAATAAACACACAGAGTAATATATATCATGCAACATTATCATCAAGTCCAATCCAAAAATAGACCAATTTGTTGAACTTGTTAAGTTTTTAGTCAAAGTTAATGACATAGTCCCAACTCTAGTACCCCAGACGCTAAAACGATCAACTATTTTTATTTTTTTTGTTTGGTGGGGGAGGGGGGTTCAAAATATTGGTTGTTCATTATATTAGGTCAAATTGTTCTAAAATATCACTATAACATTATCTGTTCAACTGACAATCGTTGATTGTTCAATGTCAGTGATAGTTGGGCTGACATCCTATTGATTGATTATTCTTTTTATAAGTTTTAAGTAGTTTATTTAGTTGTTTTATAATTTATTATTTGGTATTCTTCATTGGGAGTTTACTTAATAATTATGTATATTTAATTTGTTATGCACATATATTAAATGTTATTTGTTCAGTACATTAGGTTGAATTGTTCAAAAGTGTCACTATGAGGTATTTGTTCAACTGACAGTAGTAGATGGTTCAATGTTAGTCATGAGTTTGCTTACTTTCTAGTTGGTTGGTAATTTGTTTTATAACTTTTAAGTATGTTATTAGTAGATGTATAATTTTCCAAAAGATGTACCAGATCAAGGGAAAAGGTTGATAAGTTTTACTTAATAATTATATGTATAAACGGTGTACGAACTAATGTAATCAACAAGCATACCTCATAAGGGTATGTCAACGTCGATGCACACATTTTGGAGACTGATGAAGCAACTAAAAAATCATATGCAGGAAGCTTACTAACAGCAGCTTCATCTGCAAGAACCGAAAAAAAAGATAGTTTAAATGCATATATGTATATAAATATATATATATATACACACGCGCGCGCGCGCGCGCACGCGGCACACACACACACACACACACACACACACACACACACATATATATATATATATGTACACACACATATACGTATACATACATACATATGTATATATGTGTGTGTGTGCACACACACATACACACGCGCGCGCACGCACACACACACATACATATATATGTGTGTCCCCACACACACACACACACACACATATATATATATATGTATGTATGTATGTGTGTGTGTGTGTGTGTGTGTGTGTGTGTGTGTATATATATATATATCTATTAGGGTCTATTCTATTTCGCGATAGGATACAACTATAAGTTGTAAAAAAATGAAAGGAGTTGTAAGAAACTGTAAGGAGTTGTAAGGAGCTGTAAGAGGATGTGAGGAGCTGTAAGAAGATGTAAGGAGCTGTAAGAAGATGCAATGATGGATGTAAGAAGTTGTTGAATTATTGAAGAGTTGTATCATATACTTTGTGACAATTATGATATATTAGCATATTCACGACTAAAATTTGATACCATTAGTAAACAAAATATTTCTTAATATAATTGAAACGAAATATGTTTGTTTTGCAATGAATGTTTTGGATGAGAAACGATAATATTAAAATAAAAAACTTATTGAAAATAAATCATTAACTAAGTTAACTATGCAACTCAAAATGTACAATCAAGAGTACTCAGCAATGAAAACTCGCTAGGCATACCTTCTATGAGTTAGCATACAACTCAAAATGTATAATCAAGAGTACTTAACAATAAAAACCCATTTGGCAAGGTAAAAGAGTTTTATGTTGCAATAATATTTCATTGGGTAATAACTCTTTTACTCCTTAAACATATTATGTTTGACAAATCATTGTCTCTAATGTGCTTTCAAAATTCAATACTTAAATATTAAACATGAAAGACATAATCTAATTATAGTTATATTGGATAGCGAAATCACATCGCTTTATAAATTATCCACTTTTATTTATGCAATGTTGTATTGCTAATTTGATTGCATCCGTATTCAATCCTACTAAGTGAATTACATGGATTTATTTTTATTTTCTTTTGATTTTATTTTTTTTTTGCTTTCTTTTGTATTTTTATGTTCGATTTCCTTTTTATGGCAGAGATGGAAAGGGGTTTGATTTTACAAATATATTAAATTTACTATATCAAAATTCAATATTTAAACATGAAAGATATGATGTAATTATAGCTATATTGGATAGTGAAATGATCACAACATTTTATAAATTCATCCATTTTTATTTACATGATGTTGTATTGCTAATAATCCATAAAAATTGAAATAGTATCACACTAAAATAGGGAGATTTCAATCAAAAATGCATAAATCAGAAGATACACATCAGAAATTCATGAAAATTTACAAAAAATAGCCAAGTGTCATAGATAATATACACTCAAATTTTGACAATTTTTCTGCAAGCAATAACTCCTAGAAATTGCAATAGTAGATGAAATCATGCATTAAAATAGGGCAATTCCAATAAAAAGTTCATAACTCACAAATTAAACATCCAGAAGTAAATTTCCAAACAACATGTAGATTCTATAGTAAAAGTTTTATAATTTTTTTCCAGCCCAATAACTTACAATAATCGAAACAGCCTAAAACCATTAATATTCTTTTAAAAGCAAAATAAATCAATATACTTTAAGAAGCCAAAAAAATTCCTAAAACTAACAACTCACTGTGCAAATGCTAGAGGGTCTAGACTGTGCAATATTTGGAAGGTCTGGACCCTATCAAATTAGGCACTTTGTTACCTGTGCTTTGTATGAATTTAGAAAAGTATTAATATTCTTTGTCACAAAAAAACATAAAACTATTAATATTATTTAAAAAGCAAAAAAAAAAGTCTTTGGAAGGTCTATTTTATGAATAACATAAAATCTAGGAAACTAATAAAAAATGCACAAAGTTGCTTTTCCAACAAAATCCTACAATTTTATTTCTTGTTATTGAAAACAGGCCAAAAAAAAAAAAAAATCTCACTCAGCAACGCAATTGTAATTTAGGAAGTTTTGAAACTTATTTAAATATAATCAAAATTGAATCAATGGTTGAGACCAAGAAAGAGATTGCATCCAACGGTCTAAAAACTCTAATTTATAAGAATTTAGAAAAAATCCACATCATCACAACATTGCTATTATATAATAGTATAGATATTGAAGGTTCAAGAATGATATCTTTTTTATCTATAATTTCCATAGTTATTTGTTACTAACTACTTCATAATTCATATTTCCATAATTATGGGATTATTCTTTATTGGCATTTGACTTTATTTCAACCATTATAGAATTATACTTTCTGCGATTATGCTTGCCTGGGATCATTTCCTTAATTGTTAATGATTTTTTTCCACCATTGCGGAATTGCACTTCCTGATATTATACTTCCCAGGATTAATCTTTTTCTACAATCTAGTGGTGATAAGGAGACAGAAGGAATTCAAAAGGTTTAAGAAGGATATTTTTTTATAATTTTCATAATCACTAATTACTGCATAATCATTCCTTTTAGAAAAAAATACTCCATAATCCTCATTTCGATAATTATGGAATTATACTTCATAAGATTATGCTTTCTTAGGATCATTTCCTTATTAATGATTTTTTCCCTTACTACTATGTGAGAGATTTGAAAGTTACAAATTAATTATTTTCAACAATCGAATGGTTGTGATGAGGAGAGAGGATGAATCCAAGGGTTCGAAATCTCTAATTAATGAGAATGTAAGAAAATTCCACATCATCACAACATTACTTTTATATATAGTATAGATTTAATTTGTTATGCACATATATTAAATGTTATTTGTTCATTACATTAGGTTGAATTGTTCAAAAGTGTCACTATGAGATATTTGTTCAACTGACAGTAGTAGATGGTTCAATGTTAGTCATGAGTTTGCTTACTTTCTAGTTGGTTGGTAATTTCTTTTATAACTTTTAAGTATGTTATTAGTAGATGTATAATTTTCCAAAAGATGTACCAGATCAAGGGAAAAGGTTGATAAGTTTTACTTAATAATTATATGTATAAACGGTGTACGAACTAATGTAATCAACAAGCATACCTCATGAGGGTATGTCAACGTCGATGCACACATTTTGGAGACTGACGAAGCAACTAAAAAATCATATGCAGGAAGCTTACTAATAGCAGCTTCATCTACAAGAACCGAAAAAATAGGTTAGACTACATTAAAAAAATCAGCACTCATACAATCACCAGTTTTGAGTCATGTGAAAGAAAAGTACCTCCACTAGCCAAACAGCCTTTCACTTGCTCATATATCGGAAATTAGATCGCAACATGACTGATACCGGCCAATGCAGGAACCAGTCTACTGTCAACCCAGAGTAATATAGACAAGAGAAGTTATCAAAAAGAGAAGTCAATTGATGTCCCAAATCTAAGTATTCGCTACATTAGGTCATCCATGTATTTGTTATGCATAAATTTTAAATGTTATTTGTTCATTACATTAGGTCGAATTGTTCAAAAGTGTTACTATGTGGTATTTGTTCAACTGATAGTAGTAGATTGTTCAATGTGTATTTGTTTAGTTAATAATTATGTGTTTGTTAAGCATATATTTTTAACTCTAACTTTTAAGTATGTTATCAGTAGTTGAATAATATTATTAGTAGCTGAATAACTTGGGATTATTTTCATTGTCAATTTACTTAATAATTATGTTTTATTTATGTTATGTAGTTCTGGATCATTACAATCAAAAGAGCCTTTGCCAAAGAACGTATCAACAAAGGATAATGGAGCTATGAAGGAAGGTGTTATGGAAGACACTCAAAGAAAAGGGTTTGTCTAAGCTGCTCTTGACAAGTCTAAAAAAGAGATTCCAACATTTGGTCACCAAATGTCTATTTCGGGTATTTCTTACCTGATAGAAAGGCTAACCTATGAACAATATTTAGCTGTGAATAAGATAGGTTTTGGTGGTTTTGGGGCTATTAGGGCTAATGTTATCGCGAAAAGTTTGGGAATGTGGCTTTAAAAAATCATGATTACTGTGGTATTTTTCTTAACCTTTCAAACCATAGGATATTGGAGTTCACAAAGGAAGATGTTCATGCAACACTTGGGTTGCCCATGGGCCCTAAAAAAGTAGTGGAGGGAAAAACTTGTGATTCTTGTGAGAAATACAATGCTCTCTTGGGTAGTTGGAGGAGAAGATGGGGTATATCATCTGGAGCTCCGAAGATTAGAAAGATGCGAGATGGGATGCTTGATCGGGGCAATCATGGTGATGAATTCAAGAGGGATTTCGCTATCTATGTCGTTTCTACTTGTATCAAGGGGAAACAAAATGGGGATGCTTATTTTAAGATCCTGAAGTCTTTGGGTAATGTTGGTGACATTATCAATTTCGATTGGTGTGAATATGTGATTAGGACTTTTAGTGCCACTGTTTTTGAATGGAGGAGTGATCCTGCTAGGTTGTTCAGAGGCCTCCTAATATTTTTGATGGTTAGTATATGTATTTCTCTTATTTTTGATGGTTTGTACTTTAAGTATGTGTCTGCTTTTGGTAATTTCTTTCTCCTCTTTTGTGTGTCTAAGTACCTTTTTTTTTGGGGAGGGGGGATGTTTAGCTATGCTATTTGGACAAGGTTGTTTTGGAGGGCATTACTCCTGAAAGATGGTTTCCAACTACAATTAGTTGGACTAAAGCTGAGGTCCAACAGAGAATGGATAATGAAGAAAAGATGGGTGGTATGTTCGGTAGAGGTGCAATTCATATGACATTCGATTATTATAAAGCGGTTCAAGCTATTGAGGCTGATTTACAACAATGCTTTCAAGATCTCAAGTGTGAACGAATGCAGAAAGACAATGCTCGAGTCTCATCGGAGGCATCTTTTTAACATGTAAAATATATGGTTTATAGGTTTGTTCATAGTGTCATTCTGTTATGTTCATCACTTAGGTTATCCTTGTCTTTGTATCTAATTAAGTCCCTATTTATTCATCTATATTTTGCTAAACTGAACCAAATTTAGTTGAATTGAACTTTTTTTGGGCAAAATTGAACTGAACTGATAATTGTTTGAACTGAATGAAACTAAACTTATTTTTTGTTGAACCAAACTGCCCTCATTTTTTTGCTGAACCAACTAAGCTAACTTTAGCAAAACTAAATTTATGTTTTGGTAAACCGAACCAAACTGAATTGAAATGAACATCATTTATTTTTTCTGACATGAGCTGGCGTAATTGATCTTATTCTTAAAAGAATAATGTCATAAGAAAAGTGTTTGATTTGATTTTGTTTAATTTTCATGTTCGTATTTACTTAAAAGCAGGATCATGAATGAGAAAAGGAAGACAATGTTGATAACCATCTACTCGTGAGCGATTCTACCGTTACACCAACTTGCCTTGCTTATGGCAACAGAGGATTGCCTTCTAGCCTTACTTATGACGGCTCATTTGAGGTATCTTTCATAGATGTTATGTTAACTGTATGATTAAAATTCTTTGTTCATAACGATATAACACTTTGTTCAACACTTAAGGCCCTATTCTTTTTAGTGGTATGTTCGCGGAACTGAAATTTGAATTCATTCAATTTATGTTTAATTTTTATCGCTTGAATGCAGGAGCATGTTAATTGGGTAATTCATAAGCATGATCAACTTCACCTTAGCAAGGCAATAAATAAATCGATTACTATTCCCATAGAAGGTTCAAGTGTATCAATACCTGGTGTAGGTATGTGTGCTGATCATGGCAACATTGGTGGGCTTATGCAAGATGAAGATGCAGGTTGGGGCCCTTCTACATTAGAAGCACTAGTGAACGTAGAGGCAGCTGCTATTAAACAATTTCAAAAAAAAAAAAAAAGGATTGTAGCGCTCCTTCTTTTAGCTTGGGTCTCACCCAGGAGATTGATCATTTTGATGATGTTGTAGATATGGCTGCATACTATCATGAACCTGAAAGTTGCGATCGAATTCAAGTTGATCATCCTTCACATGCAAAAGGGAAGATTGTTGGTGAGACCAACCACACTGGCAAGTATCACAAGGGGATTGAGCGCCCTCGAAGGGAGATAAAAAAATTACCTTATGTGTATCGATCTCTATATTTGTCCAAGCATAAAAGTGTTCTAAATCATTTGTCTTCTGAAGAGAAGATTGTTGTGGATTATGCCTTCTTAAACATTGATGAATTCCACCCTTGATCGTAAGAGATTCATTTTGCTTTTTTTAAAATTTTAAGACTTAAGATATTCTTTAAATTTAGGTATTCTTATCCTGCTTTTATTATGTAGGGAGGTTTTGTTTGAGTATGATGTGGAAGAAGAAGACTTAAAATTTTGGTTGAATTGAGAAGAGATGATGTCTATGGCAGGAGCAACTGAACATCTTGAATGCATACTTTTGGATGCTTGGTGTGTTTTGATGAACAAGGAGGAACTCAAAAGAAATCCTGACGCGCCAAAACGGATGTTTTTCAGTCATAATGTCTTTGTAAGAGGACATTTCATACTGTTTAATTTCTCATATTAATTATAGTTTCTCAGTTTTAATTTTTGCGTTTGGGCTCTTTCTAGAAAGCGGTGGATGATGAAACGACATTGTCAGCAAAGTTCAAAGCCTTTATACAGGTCATTAACTTCGAGAAGCAAAGATGTAATTGGCTTAAATTCAAAGAGATGGATTTGGTACGTTTGTTTTTATTCTGTTCATATAATTGGTGAACAGTGGGTAGTTATATGCATAACTCTTGTCCTAGTTGTTTAAATTATTGTATGAAGTTGTTCAACTTGACCATATTGTGTGGAGTGCTTTTTATAACGTTGTTCATTTTGTATACAGAGTTTAGTTCAATTGTTTCAACAATATTATTCAATTATATAAGGTGCTCAAGAAGCATAATGGTAACGTGTTATGTGTTGTTGAAACATGTGTTTTTTGTTATCTTGAGAAAAGAACATTATTTCCTTCTATGTTTTGACATGGTAAGAGAAAAAATGACCATAATCGATAATCGTATTCTTAAAACAACAGTTGAAGAGAAGTATGAAGACTGTCATCATATTATGGTAAGAGTTTCTTTGTTTGTCAACACATTATATGAGATGAACAATGCGCATATTATGTCTTATATTTTTTTTAGGTTGATAATTTTCATAAGTATATGTACAAGACCTTGCATCTGCGATCACGTAAGATCAAAGAGTTCGATATAGAATATTTAGAACTGCCATGGCAAGATGAAGTGAATGTACATGACTGCGGTATTTTTGTGATGTGCCATATGGAGTCATACCAAGGATAAGATAGTAGCTGTTGGGATGCTGGCTTTGGGAAAAAGAATAAGGTGTGTGTTAGTGGAAGCATTCTTTTCAATTTTTTACAATTTTACTTTGCATTTCTTGTATTCTCCAAAAATGTTTCTCATTTTATTTTCTTCTAATTATTCAGGAACAATATCTTAGATTGTTGCGCCCGATGTATTGTGCACGAATCTTGATGCACCCTATAAACAAGCTTCGGATGACTGTGTCTGAAACTGTGAAGAAATTTTTTCAACAAGAACAATAGTCGAGGAAAGCAACCTGAGCGTCACTTTCATTTTTTTGGTTTATAGACAACTATGTCATTGATTAGAAATATTATTTATTAGTAATTTGAGAGGCCACTTTATAAGGATGACCCTCTCAGGTGATATACTTCTGATTACAAGCTTTGTTGGCAGTTATAAAGTTTAGACTAGATTTTAATGCTATTTTGACTGGTATTGGCTCCTTAGTTGTTTCTAATGAACCTCAATATTCTCCAAAAGTGATATAGGAAACTTTTAAATTGCTTAATTTTAAATTGCTCAATCCTAATAAACTTTTGCTCTGGCGGAGCATTTATTTTGACTTCTACATTACCCATTTGAAGTTTGTTCAAATTTCAATAATAGATTGTTCAACATATGTATTTTATCATACATTGTTCAAAATAAGCTAATCAAAATAATAGTACAAGGTTTGTTCATAACTAAGTGTTAGGCTACTGTTAAATTGGGATCTCGTAAATTGTTCATAACTAATGCAAGGTTTGTTCTTATCCTCCTCAATTGTTCGCCTTTAACCTCAACATTGCACAAAAGTTAAACTTTTGATCGGGGTGAACCTTTATTTTGATTTTTTTTTTTTTTTACATTGCCTAAATGAAAGTTTGTATAAAATTTTCCACAATAGTTTGTTCAACATATGTTTTCATCATACGTTACTCTAAATATGCTAACCAAAAGGATAGTTCAACATTAATCTAAAGATTGTTCAATATTAAACTCCACGTAACAAAGTTACAATCAATATTAAACTCCATGTAACAAAATTGTTCTACTTTATTCTCTTAATTGTTCAATATTAAAACTTTGAGAAACTAAATATTGCTGAATAAATGGTATTCATAAACAAGTTCTCCATACCAACAACATATTCAAATCTTTGACATAGTTCAACATTAATCTAGAGTTTCACTCATGTCCTCCACTCGTGGGAAATGTTTGCATGCGACAATGAACTGCCACTGGTGTGAATGTTAGTCTTGCACTTATTGGATGAACAAAATACTGTGAAGGGTATGGCATTGGTGGCATAGGCCCCTGCAATGAATATAATGCCCCACAAGGTTCAAAATATTTTTTATTTGGTGAAAACCGCATAATTCAACTTGAGCAACTTAGTGAAATTGATTTAACCTGGGTCGTATAATGATGGATATGCATGGAAGCAGTTGATGCCTCTATGGATCGAGGGCTTGACTGATACATATCAATGTCAAAAAAAAGTATCTTTATTAATTATAAAAGGATCATTTTATAAAAGACACCAGTATCACTTTAAGAGAGTACCTGTGGAAATACTTGGGAAAAATATGTCGTAGCATAAGGAATATATGTTACAGCTATGGTTGCCTGCCCACATATATGTTATAAAAGATGATTTAGGTATACCATGGAGGCAATATATGACACAATATTTGGTTCTATAGATACAAACACAAATATATTGCATAAAAATATTCCAATTATAAAAGACTCATAGTTTTGCCTGGTTACCTGCGTGGGTATTAGAATACAACTTACTGATAATGTAATTGGTTCTTCGCATATCTGCATAGCTATTTCCTTGGATGTTCATATATTATAACATTGATATTCAATTGTGATAACATACTATTCATTGCTTACCTGAGACACTGGTCCTGAAGTACTCATACCATTTGATGACTTGAGGTCTCTTTTCTTGGATTTAGCTTGTTTGCATTTTTTTTCAACGATGCTTTTCTTCCTCCTGTTTCTTTCTCCCTTTGGCTTAGAACCGACAAGATTTAGAATTTTCCTAGAGGAATCCATTTGCTTTGATGCGACATTGTCCTCAACAGATATGGATCCAACCTCTTGTTTAACCAACTTTTTCAGTTTGTTAAAATACTCCTCACAATGAGCTCTTGCTTGTGTGTTCATTTGGCTTGCTGTGATAAGTGTATTCATCTTTCTAATCATTTGCATTTTCTAAATAGATGAGCATTGAATATCTTCTTTTCTAGCATTTCCTATTATGAGCTCATTGCTTTGACATTCTTCTATGGTCTTGCACCATCTCTTCCGGATGTACTTTTTTGGAATATTAGCAATCCAACACGCATGCATTACACGCAAACAATGCTTACATAATATGCCAACTTCGGTGAACATCTTGTAGCTGCATTCAATCATTCCTTGTGCTTTATTGTATATGACAGTGTGATGGAAGATTTGTTCACCTGGAAGCCACACTCGAAACATTCTCCCTAAAATGTTACATTGCACTTCTTTATAGTTGCACGAGGCCCCATCAATGAACTCTTGTTCAAATATGTTGTAAGTTTCAATAGTGTAGACAGAGAGACCATGTTTAAGTAGGTCCATTGAAGAAAGGGCTATTTCTGGAATACCGTTAGAGTTTCTATGATCTTCCCCATTCTCATTTTTCCTCCATTTTGAGACAACCACACAAAATATGTTGTAGAAATTGCACAGGTTTACAGTCGCCTGTAATCTTCTTGATAGGGAGTTGTTAGTGGTTTCACTTCTCTGCGAAGATAATACTCCACTCGAAAAGTAGTTCTTAGAAAATGCTGGGCACCATTTCTCTCTATTCTTGTGAAGCTTTGTAAGCCAATTGTTTCCCTCACAGTTATATGTTAACATCATCCTGCATTATACACAATTATTATATGTTAAACCTAATACATTATCTAACCCTAAATATAAGTTTGTTCACAACTAATACAAACAACATTCAACTGTATAGATCCTGGTTCAATTCAAAAAGTACAGAAAAGTAGTTCATCATATGAATCAACATGAGTTTGTTCGTACCTGTTGTAAAGATTGTTCAAAAAATGAAAGATAATAACATGCTAAAATTTATAAGGTTGATATTTATCGTTTCCAAAAATGTTCAAACTCAGCCTGTGTATCACAATGCATAAGCACTTTATTGAAATCTTTAGTAAAGCCTTCCTTTGATCTAAGTGCCTCGATATTCTTTTTAGAGTTTTCAATTATATGCCAACAACATAACCTACGGCGTGTCTCGGGAAACACATCTTGAATTGCTGCCACCATTGAAAAAGCTTGGTCAGTCATGATGGTTATTGGGTGTTTATTGCTCATGGATTTCAAGAATGTACGGAATAACCATATGAAAGAATCAATCTTTTCATTTAGTAAGAAGCCACACCCAAACATGACATTCTTGCTATGATGGTTCATCCCGACGAAATGAGCACATATCATGTCACATTTGTTTGTTTGATACGTAGTATCGAAGACAACCAAATCCCCAAAAACTTTATAATCATCTAGCATTTGCGTGTCATGCCAAAAGAAGCTAACTAGGCTTCCATCAGGGTCAATCTCAAAGTCATAATAAAACCCAGTCTCATTCTCAAATCTTCTCTTAAATATATTTATAAGAGCATAGGCATCCCCACCCTCTAAACTTTTCTTGGTAATTACTCCGAGCTTGTTGTACACATCTCTTAATCCATAACCAAGGTAAAGTGGTCCTCCAGCCTGTTTTTCCAATAATCGCACTGCATCGGCAACTGGAACCCTCGAGTCACTGAGTTGCTTGGTATATTGAATGTCATTTTCTGGAACTTTTCGATGTGAAGGCAAAAGATGTCTTTTATTTGGACTACACATGGGATGATGGTGTTCGGTATTGTACTTGGTGACTGTCCATGTCCCATTTTTGCCAACATGGAATTGAATGTATGCTTTGCAACCCGTTCTTACGGTTAGCTTGGTGTATTGTTTACACCTTTTTCCGTTCGTCTTCTTGTTCCCTTCTTTCCAACAACAAAATTGCCGCATGGATATCTCTTTACCTTCTGCTCTGTAACGTATTTTGTTATATCGAATACTAAAACCCATTCGGTAGGCATAGTCATTGTAGATTTGAAATGCTTTTTCTTTCGACATTGCAATCGTTCCAACTAAATCATCCTCATTTGGTATTCCTGAAGTTGGATTCCATTCGACCAATGCTTTATTCCATTCTGAACAATTTATTCATGAGAAAACTCTTCAGAATCATTGGACATAGTTCGAGAATTACATTTGACAATAGTTGAAAAATTAAACAACATAGGTTGAACAATTGAAAATCAACTTGTAAATAACGTTTCCAAGCTCATTCAAACGTCAAGAACAATGTGTGCCACATATTTAAACCTAGTTTAACTCAAACCAAATCATTTTGAACAATTATAATCTAACCACAACGCCGTAGAATTCCGATTTACGGACATTGTTAACTTCAAAAATGAACATACACAAAACAAAAAATGAACAAACATGGATAATAGAGGCCGATGTTAAAAAACAATAAAACCCAACTATGAACATTGTTCATAAACTGCAATCTAGACCAATTTTGACTAAAAACTTAACGAGTTCAACAAATTTTCTTCTATAGTCAACAAAGATTATAATGTTAATCTAATATGTTCAACATTGCCAATATCATTAAACTTTTTGCAGATACAATATAGCTAGATCAAAAATTTAATCTTCCATATGTAACGCCAAAGGAAATCTATACTAGATTGATAGCCATGAAGAAATCACCAAAACAATTTGTTTTTATTAATACATTCATGTTTTACATAAAACAACTATTGATTCAATTCACTCACCTGTTTGATTTGTCACTGCTTGAATGGGTTCTAACACTTGTGCTCATTCAGCTATCTCGTTGTTCATGAGTCTACACTAATTTACCCAAAACTTTGATTTTTTTGAAGAATTGATTGAACATATTGAATTCTATAGAGATAATAGAAATTGAAATTTTTCAGACAAAGAAATGAAAGAGAAGGTATGAAGAGAGAGAAAGAGATAGATAAATTATGGCACAATATTCAAATTTTGAATAAACCTGAAAAAAGGAAAGGATGCATGATTTTAGGGATGGCATATTGTTTCCTTTCGATAAAGTAAAAATTCGCTGAGGTGGATATTCTTATAACTGCGTGCTTACGTGGCAAGTGGGTGTACATCCTCCTGGGTGTAACATATAGGTATTGTAATATGTTTTATGATTTAAAATCACTAAATTTTTAATAATTACAATTTATTATGAGTTTTATAAAACTTTAATACTTGTCGATTATGCTAACAAATACAAACTGACGCCCTAATTGGATCAACTCCATCCGCGAAAGCGTATCATATGTGTAATTCTGTAAATGTGAAAGCTTATGTATAAAATGATGATTTTACACAATTTATAAGTTTTGACATCCTTCTACTAATCGATCATATCATTTTTTCCAGTTTAATATGTTTAATATACATTTTAAGTGAAAACAAGACACTTAAAAAGTGTTTTATAGTAAGGGCATTTCCAGTCAGAGTTTCACTCTTTGGAATTCTGGCCTGCCACGTCAGTAAAAGTTTCAGATTTTTGGAACTTGCATTCCATCATTTCTCCAACCCATGAAACTCCAATTTGAATAACCCAATAAAAAAAATTTACCATGGACCCACTTCATAATACACAACCTATTTTTTAATCATATAAAAATTATCTATTACCTCAAAAAAAAAAGAAAAAACAAAAAAATAAAAAAAACAAAGAACAGCTCGCGGGGAGGTCCGGCTGACCGGGAGCCATGTGTGCCCCCACCCGCGTGTCACGGGCTGGCACCTTCACGTGTCACACGCGGGCCCCACACCCTGACACGCGAGGCATGAGGTGGGAATGGCCTAAGACATTTATCATTCTGCTTTTCAAAAATATGTTTATTTTATTAAAACACATTCCAAAAGCTGCAATTATTTATGGACCTTGCCATTCATTCAATTTTTTTCCACTTTTATTCCTTCTTCGAAAGGGTAATTGACTGGTACTTTTTTATTCAAGTGGGGGGAAAATCAAATGAGAAGAAAAAAATTTGAGAAAGGAAAAAGACAAAACGGCTAGGGGAAAGGGAGGGGGGGGGGCGCATTGGAGTACCCCTAGCCCCAGCCGTCCAACATAGCGAACAATACTCAACGTTCCCCTCGCCTCTCAACTCACGTTTTCAAACCTTCCCTCCCAAAATCGCAGTAATCCAAATCCCTTTTTCAAAAACTCTCTGTCTCTCTTTGTTTCTCTCTCTTCACACCAGGGTGACCAGGCTCCATTTCGATTCTCTTCCCATAAAATCAAAATCTCCTTTCAATTATTACAACACCCATTCAAATTCAATACATCTACCTTCAAAATCCACGCTCCCCTCTTTCTCTCTCTCCTTCTCTCCTCCCCCAACAATGGCAGAAGACGATCGAGAAGCAAATTTCTCCCCTCATCAGCTGCCTTCTCAAGTGAATCTCTCTCCATTTACTCCCATACCCACTTCAGTGAACCCTCGCCGGCTATCAACCAACTTCGCCAAGCCCACCTCCCCGGTTCGAACCGGCCTGAAGAAGCCGGCTCTGGCATGGGTCTCCCTCCAAGGCCGCCTCCTCGGCGCCGATCAGGCTACCTCCGCTCGAGCCATCGGCGGCGGCTTGACTCCCCAGCAAACCCTGGCTTGGGAGCTCTTCAGCCCCATTCATCGCGTCCTCATTGTGGCTGTTGTCGCCGCCGCCGCTGTCAAGTCGGAGAAGAATCGGCAGATTCGCCAGCTCAAGGATGCCGTTCAACTGAGGGTTTGTGAACTTCTCATGCCCTCTTTTTTGGGGTTTTGGTGTTTAGTTTGTGCATCAGTTTTCATTGCGTTGTCATATATGCTTCGGTTGGTAATGGGTTTGTTTTTATTCGAGGTGAGTAGTTATCTAATTATTTGTCAATTTCAGTTGATGGGTTGGTTAAAATAATGACATAGCTGGCCAAGCTTATGTCATTTTAGTTATGCAGGAACTGTGTCGTCTTTAAGATTCATATGCAGTTAGTGGGCCTTTTCGGGGGATTTGAATAATTTGATTCAGAAATCGTAGAAAAGTGAACTTTTATAGGAAAGGCTTGATGATTGACTGTCGAAAGTGAATAATTGGATGACCATCATTTGTTAATAATTGATGACCATGTTGACTAGCAAAAGTTCATCGCTTTTTACTGGGTTGGGTACTCTTTCTAGCTCTTTTAGTTGCACTTCTCGTCATCAATTAACACTTTTCCTTCTGCATTCTGCTTGTGGATGAAATTGGAAGGTGGCCTGAGATGTGGGGTAAGTACAGGTGGGCTTTATTGTAGGGTTGAGTTTCTGCCTTCAGGAAGTACTTTCATCATTTGTAAACTGATGTTGTAGTCCTACAATTTTCGCTGCAAATCTCAGCTTTGGCACTTCTACCAGCTGAGCTTTGTGATGTCACGATGTGATAACTTATAGTCATTTATTAGCATCTCGTATGGTCATGTATTTATGATTCCATATGCTGAACTTGGCCTTTTTTCGAACCTGCTGCATGTCTTTGTTCTAAATGAAGTGTCAAGGGGTTGAATAGCATTGGTCTTTCTGACTGAGTTACCTATTTGCATCCGAACTTCTGAATATTTAGTTGCATGACTTATTAGCTATTAACAATGCTCTTTGAGGGTCCGACTCAATTGTGTGAAAGTAAATAAGAAAAGACTTGAATACCCACAATGTGTTAACTCTGATTCGTTATCACTGCCTTTTCAGGATCAGATATTGATGAGTATGCAGGAAAAGTTGGATAATTTGTGTGAGCAAGTGAACTGCATCAAAGACCAGCCAAAGCCCGTGTTAGACCTCCCTGCAGTGAACGCCAACCATGTAGGTAGCTTATCAAGTGAAGCATCTTTGCCCGATAAATATGACTCTATATGTAGTGGTTGCTGGCTCTGTGATCAGCATCGAGCTCAAGTGAATGATTTGTCGGTAAGACTCACAATTTTACAGTAGACCTATGTTCCCCTGATTAAGACAGGGAAGGGGGGGGGGAGGCTTAAGCTAATTTCTTATTTCTTTCAAGGCAATTGACATTCTTGTCGTTAACTGTGCCAGAGTGACTCGCTGATGAAGGCTGCTAGTGGCAATGAAATGCTTAAAGGTAGAATCTCCATTTCCAATGTAGCTGAACAGGAGGAACGACGGATGTCTGATTTGTCTGATTGGGCCTCGAGCGTCACTTCCGCAGCAGATATACAGGTATGGCAGATATGATGTACATCACCAAGAGTGCATCTTAGGGCGGCCACTTCAGAACGTAGCATATCTTTTTCTACATTGTTGTTTCCTATCGTCCACTGACTCTTATGTTGGGGTGTGCTTTCAGCTTAACAACTTAGCTATAGAGCAGGATATTTACAATCTCAAGAAGGAATGTGAAGAAAAAGATGCGGCTCTACACGAGCTGTCAACTTTTATACATTCAAATGATGTTGCAACTTCCAAGGTAAGACGATAAACACTAGTCAACGTTGCTGTCCTTTTTCCCTTGTATTGCATAATAAACCAATGCTGCATAACAATAATGAATCCCCCCTTGGTTGACAGAGGATTGAAGAACTAGAAGACATAATCCGCAGAAAGAACACAATCATTACAAAGCTGAAAAAGGATATAGTTGTCCTGGAACAGAAGGTAAGATTTCCAGTTAAAACAAGTTTAATTGCTCCGGAATTCTGACTCTAGATTTGGACTCCCTAATTTATTCGTAAGAAGTTTCATCACTTTCGAATCTTAAAACGTAAGTATAAGATTGCCAGGACAGACTAATCAAGGAATCTGAAAAGGTGTTTTGTGAACTATGCAATGACCTTGCAAGTTATTTTGTGAAACATTTCCGTGGCATGATAGTCATTTGTGACAGAGTAGGTTGTTTCCTGTAATCAGAAAATCAAACTAAAGCTATGCTTTGCTACAGGTGGTGAACCTAACAAGGCTCAAGAGGCGTTCATTTACTGGTCCAAGCAAGGAAACAAAGCAGCTGCCTTTGATGACAGAAAATCTGCTATATGACATGGACAGTTCAACTAGCCCTTCATCGTCTGATTCTGATTGCTCTTCTGGGAAGACAAATGCCCCCATTGCTGCGAGGCAAGAAACAGGCACTCCTCTGAACCCTCCACTCGAGAGTGGAGTAACCAGTGAGATTGCCTCGAAGAGGAATCAGAAATCAGCACCTGCCAAAATCTCGTCTTCCTTGCCAAAGCCTTCTGCTCAGATCCCAAGATCGAGACCAGTGAGCCCACTGGAGGAGAAGTCAATGAACCAGAGACATTATACGCCCAGCTCTCCAAGGCTGATGCAAATGCCAGCAAGTGTGGGTACTAGAAACAACAGAAGACAGGCTCACAGTGGATCTAAGGACCAAGCCTCACAAAAGAGATGGGCCTAGGTAGTAAGCACCCTACTCGTACTGATTTAAATTTCCATGAAAATTCCTTTTGCTGGTTCAAACGTTCTAGATTTACCCCTTGCTTGAGGTTAATGCCTTTAGAGTAGTTCATTTTTCACAATCTGTCTCTTCTTTGACGAGTATGTGTAATTTCCTGTCTACCATCTGCAGATTCTAGGTTCTGAGGCCTCTGCTGTGCTGTAATGATGAAGTTATGCAGGGAGACGGGGATGAAACCACATTAGTTGCATGTTAGAATGATTCGGCTACAGTGTGGAAAGATATGGTCTTGTAGTGGTAAATTATCGTAGAGATCAATAGCTCAAGCTTACAATGTAGAACTTAAAAATATAGACCACCAGTCTCCCCCCCCCCCCCCCCCAAAAAAAAAAAATCTCTTGAGTCTCACTGGAACTAAATTTTTATATAAACTATGGAAATCATATCATAATTTGCAGTATTAATGATTGAAATTGTTTAATTAATGACAAATAGGTTACCCAACACATTTAATGACGTGGAAAAATGGTTTGAATTATTATTTCTATTAAATATTTGCAAAAACTAAGGGAGAGGATCAAATTATTAGATTTTTAAAAAAAAAACTTATAAATGAAAACAAAATTAAGAACATCAAAGAAACCAGGTACAGTTAAATTACGAATAAGACATAATATTATATAATTTAAAAAGTTTAACTTGATCCATAAAATGAATTCAAAGAATTAATTAAGAATATAAGCAATCAAACGAGACACAGCAACTATTAACCAATCTTGCAAAAACTAAACCTAAAAAGTGGTTTTGCCGCCAGGAGAAAGAGATCGGTGATGTTATCAAATGGTGAAAGACTAAAGGAAAATTAAGCCAAACGAGGGAGGGAATTACAACATGTTAAATTTTGTATATCAATTGGATATTCAACAAAGAGTCAAGCATACAAGCTCATATGAGTTTCCAACCCAAAATCAATTAACAATGGGTGGAGTAATTCACAAGCTTATATACATGCTTAAGGCCTTTAATTTCATCAATGTGGGATAACACCCACTATCATATCCTTTAAATTTTATAAATGTGGGATAATACCCACTTTCAAACTCCAACATAACAAAAGATGTAAAAACTCTTATAAAGGCCCTGTTCTTTTCGTAGGTCTTTTTAGATTTACCAATCTCAACCAACTTCAACCTATTTCAACCCACTTCAACCCACCTGAAAAAAAATACTAACTTCAACCCACTTCAACCAACCTCAACCCACTTCAACCAACTTCAACCCACCTCTTCACAATTACATTCTCATTATTTTAACACACTTCAACCCATCACAAAAAAATATACCAACTTCAACCTACCTCAACCCGCCTAAAAAAAATACCAACTTTAACTCACCTCAACCAACCTCAACCCACTTCACACTTTTACCCATCCCATTTTACCCACGAAAAGAACAGGCCCAAAATACAATTAAAGATATTGGCACTCTCAACTACAAAAAGAGGGGTGACTTGCAAACGAATTCAGAAATTTATACAGATCAATATGTGGGTAAGCGAATAATAAATGTAATATGTCTGGAAGGGATGCAGAAAAGGTCCCTTCGATTCTATGAGCAATGAGAATGAGCAAGAGGGGGGTAGATGGCAGCAATGATTTCAACTATAAGGCATGTCATAATATGCCATTTGATAGGAGTAGAAATTACTTCACTACTTATGCTAATATTGAAGGTGTTTGATCTTTTCATCAATAATCAAGAAAAGTTTGAGAAGGATATCTTTATATATGTAAGTTCCACAGTTCATAATTTATTAACATTCAAAAAGTTTAAGAATGATATCTTTTTTTCTTATAATTTCTTTAGTTGCCAATTACTCTACGATTCCCCCCCCCCCCAAAAAAAGTCACTCGATAATATTTTTTTTCCGTAATTATGAAATTATACTTCCCAAGATGGTGCTTTCTAAGATTATTTCCTCACTAATGATTAATGGTTTTTTTTAATGAATTAGAAATTGATTTTTTTTTTTCTATGATCCAAAGGTTGTGATAAGGAGAGAGAATGAATGAGAAGGTTCAAAATTTCTAAATTATGACATTGCAAGAAAATTCTAAGTCATCACTGCATTGCTTTTTATTATATAGACATAGTGTATAGCATAGTATGCATTATTATTATTTTTACTACTACTACTACTACTATTACTACGATTGATACTGCTATTACTACTACTACGGGCCTATTCTTTTTTACAATAAGCTACAACTGTGAGCTATAAAGAAATGTAAGGAGCTGTAAGAATATGTAAAAAGTTACAACAAGATGTAAAGAGCCGTAAGAAGTTGTAGGAACTGTAAGGATAGATCTAAGAAATTGTTGAATTATTAAAGAAGTTGTATAGTATAATTTTCAGACATGCATTCATAATTTAATGTATGATTTGTGAAAAAAATTATTTCATGAAAATAAATTACATGTATCACTAATATTTATGAAATAAATTTTATAACATCTCTAAACAAATTATATTTTAACATTACAGAAAACAATTTATTTTTCTACAATTATTCTTTTGGATTGTAAAAAGATAATATTGAAATAACATAATTAATAAAAATAAACCTTCAAACGAGTCAATTAAATATCAATAAGATAACCTCAAGTCTACAAATATGTAGAATCAAACGTGTTCCTCACTTGAGATGATTTTTTGGTATTAGCATTTGTTTCACCTCCCTATAAACAAGTTTAAAAAATAACAATTTCTCTCAACAAAATTGAATAGAATTCTAAAAACGAAATCCTGTGTGAATTAAACATTTTGGAATTAAATTCAATCTAATGTTCAATTATACAATGATAATAACTAAGTTGTCATGGATAAACTTATGGATAAAATAGTTGAAACACTATCGTCACCTATAGTTTGACTATTTTTATGCATGATGCACGTCAAAATTCAAATATAAATGTGATTTTTGTGTTGTCATTTTAAAACATTTTGACTTATTTTCTCTACAATGGCATATATATTTCATGTCGAAACACAAATATTAATTCACATCGAAAATTTTATTTCTATGCTCATACAAATATTATATTTATAAAAAAGCTATAAGATTTTTCATATTGGTAGTATATAAAAATATAAATACATATTTCTGTAAATATCAGAAAAAATAGATGGTTAGTTGAATGTTATAAAAAATATATAAGGAGATTAAGAAGATGTAAGGAGATGTAAAGAGATATAAGAAAATGCAAGGAGATGTAAGAAGCCAGAAAGAACTGCAAGGAGATGTAAGCTAAATCCTCCCAATCGGAAAAAAAGGGCCTACTGCTGCTACTACAACACCCCTGCAATCTTGTCTATTGCATCACATGAATAATAAATAATTCATGCATCATATAAAAACTATCGTATCATGTTAACTTGAAAAGGAGTGGTGGGAAATCCACAATTAATTTAGGATATTATAATTTAACTTTTTCATTCACAAATAATTCTAGGAATGGGGTTTTCCACTTAATCTTGAAAAACTATTGTACCTTTTCAATAGAGACCTAAATAGTTTTTCCACAAATTACATGAATTACAAATATAATTCATTAACTTTTTGCATATAATTATTTCAACGGGAGAAACTCAAAACTTTTTCATGCATCACATGGGTATAGGAAAACAAAACAAAACAAAACCTCCAACTCTTTAACATATGTTACTCTTACATAATTTATCCTTTAAAAAAAAAATTTCCATCATCATTACGGATCAGAAGATATTAGAAGATAATTTATTATAGCAAATAATGATAAATGTCTTGTTACAAGACACTTTTTAAGTGTCTTGTTTTAAGTTAAAATGTATATTATTATAAATTAAATTGAAAAAAAAGGTGTGATTGAATAGTAGAAGGATGTCAAAACTTATAAATTGTGCAAAATTATACTTTTATACACAATTTTTCATATTTACAAAATTACCCATATGATATGCTTTTGTGGATGAGATTGTTCCGATTAGGGCGTAAGTTTGTATTTGTTGGTGTAGGCAATGAATATTAAAGCTTTTCAACTCATAATAAGTTGTAATTATTAAAAAATTAGTGATTTTAAATCATAAAATACATTAATTGAAGTTAAAACAAGATATTTAAAAGTGTCTTGCAGCAAGATACTTATCATCTTATCATATTTTAATAGTGGGTTATACCAAAAATCATGCATTCTAAATGTTTATCAAAAGCAAAAATAATGCATTATATTAGAAAGATTCTAGCATTATACTGTCCAAAAAAATCAATCTTGTAAGCAATTAACGTATGATAAAGATATTTATTGAGAGAATAAGAATATGTGGCAGTATGTTGTCTGAATACGGATTCATGTAATAAAGATTCTGCATTGTAAAGATATTCATATCGTATTGAGAAAATATACATGTGATCTTAACGTTTTGCACATCATTATTTTTTTTTTTTTTCCCCATTTTGCATCAATATTTGATTCTTTTCCCCATTCTGTTTGGGTACATGTGATTGCTAAAGCTCTCTATATTATAATTACAATGCTTTTTCCAAATTGATACTAACACCACATCGCATCCTACCAAAACTAGTCATCTAGAATTCATTCCCTCCAAAAGCGAATACTCAAAATTCAAAATCACAAGTCGATAAGAATGAAGTGTATCCTTAAAATATTCACGTAAATTAAGGAAAATTCTAATTGCCAAATATAGATTTCATTCAATACATTAGAAAATATTATATTAAAATTCTAACCTATATATTGATAAAAATATTGAATATCAAATTGTCAAGTATGTATATATATATATATATATATATATATATATATAGATGGTATAATCTATATTATATATATATAATATATATATATATTATCACTACAAGATTCCGGTTTAATTGAGACCGGAATTTGGAGACCGAAATCAAAATCGGTCTCCGATTTAGTTTTGAGACCGAAATCAGATACCGAAATATGTG